>JALIZH010026045.1:0-59005 GCA_030522465.1 Rhipicephalus appendiculatus | reverse complement strand
TTTCATATTGTAGTGAATATTCAGTTTAGTGAACTTTGAGTTAAGTGAACTATTCCCTTGGATCCATTGACCTTCCCTCAAGTGAGAGTTTACTACATGTATTGGACTGACTCATGCTTTCATAAATCGTTTTACAGGGAATGTCACTGGAGGCAACGTTTTGACAAGTGGTATTCTCTTCGTCAAGGCAATGCTGCTGCCCTAGTTGACGAAGACAAGTCAGCTGGTTGAAACATTTTCTACAGCGACATCAGTTGTTCAATGATTGCTCATCATTTCTGTCTTGTGTGGTACTCAAGTTCTGTAAGAAAATGTGTACGCCGTCATAAGACGCGATTGAATCAAGTACGACGTGGCCTGCTCTGATTGTTAATGATTTTCGCGTTGGTTGGGATATAATGGGTTCATTGTTTGCTCATTATGTGCATATTTCAGTTGCAATTAAAAGCTGCTTAAGATGTTTTTATGATGTATCAGGTATAGGCCGATGCGTGATCGCCTATCTCTCGTTTGTATGATGAAATGATGTATCCTAGGTGTACGCGTTGGAGATGATTCGATATCGTGCTTATATATGACACTTAATGCGCCATTTCCTGTTGCGTTTTAAATTTTTCATCCACCTTTTTTCGGGCTTTTAATTAAAGCATTTTCAGCACCTTCGGACAATTAAGAAATAGGGGGATGAAAATGTTCAAATCCCTGCGGAAATGGTGACTGAAGTGTCATTTATGGGGCACGATGTCGAATCATGTCTTACGCGTACACCTAGGATACATTATTTCATCATGCAAACCAGTGATAAGCGATCACGCATCGGCCTATACCTGATACATCATAACAACATCTTAAGTAAACTATACCTTAATTATGTCGTTAATTATTATTAAGACCATGTACATTAAATATCAGAAGCGAAACACAATGCCCCAATAATGTATTGCAGGCCATCGACTGCATTATAATTCTGCCCCTTGGGACTATGAAGCGTTTGAATATAACCTGTCTTTTGATGGTCCAAGGAGGAAGATACCGTTCCATAAAATTGGCACTATTGCCGTTTTTGACGCTCCACACAGCAGTATTACCAAAACAAGTGACAAGCTGTTGTATGACTTGCATTATTCGCTACCGAAAGGCCCCCGCTAGAATCTTGCGCTGACCTGCTATGCAGTGAAGGCGAGGCAAAGGCAAACTTTCTACTACCTTGTAGTTGTTCAGCTGGAAAATTTTTTTTTCGCCCTTAAAACAAAAACTACTCTTTTGAAACTTTCTGTATATCATGCCAACAAATCATACTGTGCAACAATACATAAGCCATATTTTTTACTTGGACCGCTCCATTGAGAAAATGAAGCCTCAATATGAGTCAAAATGCCATTTTTCCAAATTTGTCACAATATTGTGGCAATGTTTTTTGCTTGATACGCTCCCGAAGTGTTTTCATCATTTATTATAGGAACCCATAAAACACGTAATGTGAATATATTACTCGCGAAAAAATCTGCGCTTTTTATAAAATACGCTAAACATGCAGCATATTGCAATTTCTCGCCAAGGCCAAAAATAAAGTTAAGACAACTTAATGAGTAAAATACCATTGTCATGAAAGACCAGCGCCTTAAGATTATGTAAAAAATTGTTTCGTAGTAATTGCTCCGACCAGTAATTTTATACAAATTATTTAGCGCGACACAGTTTCACTTGGGTGCCCAAAGTTCGAAGCGCCCTCTAGGATACAGAAATTTTTTTGCGAAAAATGACGCCTCAATAAGTACTTATCACATTCACATATACCTGGACAATTTTCTTCAGCAGGATTGGAGATGGTCGAAAATTAACGTGGTACACTTGATATGTAATGACCCATATATATATATATATATATATATATATATATATATATATATATATATATATATATATATATATATATATATATATATCCCCCTGTGCCCTTATCAGGTCTGCAAGGAGGATAGTTTTAGGCCATACAAAAAAGAATACACTGCACCATTGCAACTCACTTTATGCGGGAATGTGACTCTTAGCTGCATGACGCATTACTGTAATTAACTTATTTTTCGCAGGTACACCTCCAATCGGAAATCACATAAGAGGTTCTTACAATGTTCATTATGCTGACGGAAGCTGCGCCGTCATAAGTCCCCAGACGGGAGGTAGGTATAAGAAATATAATTTTGAGGCACAATTGTCAAAACCAACGCAGTCATATTATACTGCGTGTTGTAGAATTTTACCTGTGACAGGCATTCCTGAAAATTAGTACATTTTGTTTTAGTTTACTAAAATACCTTCTTTATTTTTCATCCACGTAGACCATTGCTACCTTTGAGTGCTCACACCGGATCTGCTTGTTATTGTTCTTTTTCGTTTGGACTAATTTTCAAGAATGAGCTGGCTTTGCGGTCGTAGTTAAAGCTTGGCTCTATTCTCTCTGTCTATTTGCTGACTTCCGAGTGTTGCTAATGAAGTATTTCCATACTGTGCCGTTGTCTGTGTATCCTACTGTACATATATTGCGAACTTACTTGATCATTCAGTCTCGTAGACTTCAGTTCGTGCGAGCTGTTCCGCTGAAGCTTGTCGAACATATTCCCAGCATCATGTATGCAGACAAACAAAGTTGTTTAAGACACACACATCTCCCGGCAGCCTCAGTGTGGAGTTACGGAAAACAAGACGGCTTTACGCTAAAATGTCAAAAGACACTTTTTATATCATCGTATGAGCTTAAAAAGAATGCCATCGTATTAACATTAGGTGCCTCTCCTTGATCCGTACTTCCATGGCATGTGCTTGCATTAGGTGAATGATAAAAAAAAATAATAATAAACTGAGCTGTTTTACTAAGCTGCCTTTCTACGCTGCCATAAAACAATACTTTTATTGTATTCGCTGGCAAAAAACGATATCTGAGCAGAAATGAAAAGCTAGACGGCACGAACACATTGACGTTTCGTCACCGCTTCCCTGTAAATGGGCGACTTTCACGCCAGGTGTTTGCGATTTGATAAGGTATTATCAGTAACGAAGGCCACAGTGAGTCCCAAAGCCGCTTAACATTGTTCATGGAATGTGGTGACGTTTTCTGCATCCTAATTACCGTAGCACAAGAAATGAGGAAACATCAACGTTACAGTATATTAGGAACTAATAGTCCGTGCTCGTGTACGATCTAGAAATTACTACGCTGTTCTTCACATTTACGCACTCTGATAGGAATCATTGACAAAACTCGACGATATTCAACTACTCAGCTATGCTAGCTCTTGCGGCTTGAGTTCGCTGATCGCCGGTACGGCCTTCAAGAGCTGTTGAAACTTTTTGTGACTGCAAAAAAAAAAAAAAAAAAGAAAAGAATGCATTTTCTCGCGAAGCTGGACATACAAGGAAATTAAGAAAATATTGTGCCATAAAAAACTACAGATCTTTATTTCGTTAGCGCATTATGCTTCACATGCACATCGTGGACGACTAACCTCAGAACGCGGCAGCGCCCTTGTGATTGGCAATCGATACAACCTCATACTTCACGGCGTCAAAATACCGCAGTAGTTAGTACATAAGATGCTGTGACAACATTACTCACTATATATGCCGTGTTTACTAATAGTCATTTTTCAACTTTAATGATTCGGAAAGGTATTGTGCCCAATGCTGTCGCTTTTTAAATTTCATCTTACAGGTGGAGTGTGCACCGCTTGGGTTTTAGCAGGTACAGCAAATTTCATGCACAGGAGGTGCAAGCAAGCGTTTATGGAGAACTGCGAATCCTGCCAGAAAAATACTGAGCAGACCAGCAGTAGTTAGCCACAACATTCCGTATATCAAAGCGAGTATAAGGACTCCGAGAGAAACTAAGTGCTTGCCGTACATTTCCTTTAGAATTTTCACTCACACATACTTTGACCGCAGAATTTCTCTGGCCAATAAAAATGCAATATTTTCATTGATTATTATGGCGAGCTCTCAATTGTGTTGAAATACCGGTCTTAGGAGAACGATCACGGCTCACTCAGGGACTCGGCGCATGCACTGTCTTTACATTTGAGATGTCTCGATATCAATGCAGCTACAGTGCCCCAGCATGAAGGATTAGTTGGCGGGGATGCCAGATACCCTTTACAATGAGCTGAACAAAAAAAAACAGCAACAATGAAGCCAAGTAAACATAAAGTGTGGCCCCACTGAATCGACTGTCCTGATTCAGGACGCAATTCCATCTCCAACTGCTATTATCTCTACTGTGTGCATATATCTTATATTTCTTTGTAAATACACGTGTCTTTGTTCACAGCGCAGCACTCTTACCGGCACAAACGCTGGTGTTACGACATCTGCAACATCGTTGAAGTCTTCCCTCGTCCCACCAGCGCGTAATACCAACCAAGGCACTGTTTCCATTCTGCAGCAACATCACCCTTGAAGTATGTTTCATGTCAAGCCCACACATACCGGAAGCACCCTCGGAGGAGTTTCAGTGAAATGTTTCATATTCCTGCACCTGGCATGCTACGTCCTGTGGTGACGAAACTATTCCAATGGCATTGTTCTTTGTTGTTGGCATGCGCCCGTCCACAGGTACCTGTCGACGTTTCACTGTTATCTTTCTGTAAATATGTTGCTGTCTTTACTTTTTTCAAACAAATCGCTACGCTTTCTTGGCCAATCCCTCGGAGTGGGTATGTGCCACAGTATGAGGATACAAACAAACAACCCAACCGCTCCCCATACTTTAAGTACGTAGCACTTCTGCAATATTTAAAGCTCTTTTCGCTTCAGCGTCAGCATCGCGTTTTCTCGAACAGACACTAACGCCTTACTTCGACGCATAATGCGGTACTCCACTTTAGAGCATTGGAACAAACCTGAACGCCGGCACAAGCGGCTGCACAAATGGGACCCAGAAATGAAATTCCGTATGCCTCACAAGCTAAAGCGGAGCATCACATGCATTATTCACCGAATTTGTCTCGGTGTGGCATGCACGAGACGTTATGCCCACTTGATCGGCTGCAGTGACACAGGTCCCGGTTGTAGCCACTGTCACTTACCCGAAGCACTCGAACATATATTTTGCGCCTGTCCGGCGTACGCAAGAGAACGTCCGACAATGATCTCTTCGATTGCACGATATCTTGTAAGATCATTAACCGATAAGGTAGTGTTAGGTGCTTGGCCTGACGTCAGCAGCGCAAATGTGGTTATAGGAGCCGTCGTAGCATTCTTACAAGCAACTGGACTGGATGCACGTCTGTAGATTTGCCCCAGAGTAACAGGACTATATTCTCATCTCCCTGCCTTACCATCGTCATTCATCACTCTTTCAATCCCCTGTCCTCCCTGTCCAGTGTAGAGTAGTGGACCAGAGCAAACTGTAGCTCAGGCCGGCCTCTCTTCCTCTCTGTAAATAAATCATCTCTCTCTCTCTAGCCCTTCCGTGGTCCCGCTTGTCGTCCATCTATCTCATGCTGCGTGATCACGCTCGCAATCGAACGCTCAGTACAGGCCTAAAACAAGGCTAGCAATGCTCGAAACCGGGTTACAATGAACGATCAAAGCTGAAATTGGTATATTTAACAGAAATAGCCAAGAAGTAATCGCTATAATTATATTAAAATCGCTAAAACATTTTGCAAACCTGCGGCTCACTCCGGCGCCACGCAAAGAGGGCGCACACCACCTCGCCAGGCGCGTGATTCCTCCTCACACCAGCACTTCTCTAGCGCCCAATCAGCACGGGCCGTTTGGCGACTGCTCCTAGAAAGGCAGCGTCGGCGACACTCACCCCCGTATTCTCAAACGAGCCTCGACTCGAGTTTCGTCCTTCACTTGAGCGAATTGGGCACAGCGCCGCCGCTCGACTGAAGATGACGCTGCGCTTCTCAAGAATCGCTGCCGATTATCGCTGATATGCAGTGATTTGTTCTACCTAGAGACGGCGCTCCCATCGACTTTCTCAAGCCAAGGTGAACCGTTGAGTGAAGAGACGTTCTAGAATACGGGGGTCAAATCTCGAGCTCAAGGCTCAGCGAAGAGTCGTTGCTCGACAAGCGCGACAAGCCTGGCGACATCAGCCTGTGCCTCGCCAAGTGAAGGCCCATTGAGGAGCTGCAGAGCATAAGCGGCGAAAAGAGAAGGCCGGAATCGTGAAAGCTCAGACCACTGCGGCTCGTCAGCGCAGGCAAGCCAGTATTAAACTCAACGCTAAGCAAGCGCAAGTGGAACGTCTGCATCGTCAGATTAATCCAGCCGTGGGGCGCGAGAAGGCCGCTGCCGCGCAGCGTCAATAGCGCCAGAACAACCCAACCTCCTCTCCCGTGTGCGAAAACGCTGGCGCAGTATAACAGCGTCTAGTCGTCATTACGTATTACCGCACACCGCATGACGTTAAAACAGCATGATACAAGGATACCCACATTGCAGTCACAGAAGTCGTAGCACGAATAACAATAGCAACAAAACAGTCACAGCGCAACGGGAATCGCTGGGTGTCCACGCTACGCACTTCCTCAGGTTTCACAGTAGAGGAGCTGCAGCATTCTTTGTTCCATAAACGTTTTCGTATATAAAGCTCGATCATGGCGTTACGGTGGCTCCTGGCTCAGTTTTTCTATACCGGCAAATGTCGTAGCATCTACGTGTTGGTGCCGAAAACCCGCGTGCGGACCGGTCTTCCTTCTAAGCATGGCGAACAGGACTCTACTCTCGCTTCGCGTCGCGGGCGGGGAGGACTCGACGGATCGTGGATGCGAAGATCGCGGTTCATACGACACCGTCAGCCAGCAGCGGTGGTTTCCCAGTGGATCGACTCAAAGGCAAGGGATCTGCACGACGAGCGCAAAACACAAAGGTTATTCAGGAAGCGCGATTCTTGCTTGACTCTGCTAACTTCGACATGGCCAAGCTCGTAGTGGTAAAGGAACGACTCTCTGCTAGTAATGACGACCTCTCGCAGATCAACGAGCATTATGAGCAGTATATTCCGAAAGAACACATCGAAGAGATTTATATACATCAATAGCGGATTATCAAAATGAAGCAGTGAGCATATTTGCCGAGCTACGTTGCCAAATCAGCGAATTCGAATGGGATCGGAACGGCCATGTTCAAACTGGCAGTAGTGAAAGCACAGAACCAACGATTTTCAAGCACGAGGCTCTCACAATATTAAGGGCGCCCCGGTTGCCTCAGCTGCATATCCCTGCGTTCAAAGGTGACATCTCACAGTGGATAGGCTTCTGGGAACAATTCGAACAGTTTATTCATCTGAACAATGACCTGACGCCATCCAACAAATTCTATTACCTGAAGATGTAAACTAAATTTAAATAAATTATATGAACTTCACTATTAAATTTTATTAAATTAACTAATCTCTATTGCCACCGGGCAGAAAAGTCTGGTCACTCAGCAGCAGCTATTGCTGGTTTTCTCACGACCGAATCATGCTACGCCGACGCCGTTGATATGTCGAAGGAAAAATTCGGCAATAAAACGATGGTTGTTCAGCACCATTTGACGGCCCTGAGAAATCTCCCAAGTGGGACATCCACTAGCGACATCCGTGGGTTTCGAAGATTGTATGATGCCACGCAACTGAGTATTCGCTGCCTTGGAACCCTGAATGCGCCATTTTTTACATATTCAGCTATGCTCGTCGACATTTTGCAGCAGGCTCTATCGCGTGACATTTCTGTCTCTTTCACTCTCGAAAAACGACACCGCGCCTTGACGCGGCACTCTGACGTACGTGCTGCCCAAGTCTCCTCGTCGGGTGCACCAGTGGATGCGTCAGCTGCGTCGGACGCTGGGCTGAATGATTGCTAATATATTCATAGGGTGGAGCTCGAAAGCAGATAACAGGACGCACTGCCAATTCAAAGGCCTACTTTGGACGATCGCTCAGACCGAAGAAATGGTGGCATCTCGGCGGCATCAGTTTAGCACGCCACGTCTATCGCAACGTTCAAATGCTTCTGCCGTACTGATCAGCCTGGGACGCGCAGTTGCAACGCCGATATCCCTCTGGCTGTCAAGAAGGAGCAGCTGACAAAAGAGAACCGGTGCTTCCGCTGCATGTCAAGAGGTCATCGAGCAAAGGATTGCTGAGTCAAGCTCACCTGCAGTTCCTGCCGCAGAAGACACGCTTCAGGTATGGGCGATCCCAACTAGAGGAAGGCTATGACGACAACAGGAACATCATAAAGTTCCCACAGTGTACATTTCTTCTAACGGTCTCTCTTCCTGCGATGTCTCATCGTCCATACGCCAACCAGCGAAGGAAAACGCAGTCCACCTCCAGAGATTTTGCACTGTGATAGTCAACAACAAGATTAAATGCATTCGGGGGATTCTAGATTGAGGTATCCAGAGGATTTTTATTCAAGATTTTATTCACTCAGGTTGAGCTCGCAATCTCAACCTGAATGTGGTCCGCAAGACATGTCTAGCGATAAACACCTTCGGAAGCACTTGCTCCTCAGCGGTGGCAAGCCGCAACGTGGGGGGGAACTACAGCTTCGCAGTCAGTAGAGCAAAATTACGCTTGACATAGAAGCTGTAGTTGCCCTGCCGTCTGTCATAATTTAGCTGTGTCGACGGCAGACAACGAAATTATTAAATCATTGAGAAACCAAGGCAAGCGACTGGCGAACGAATACTCAGCAGATACACCGGCCTCCGGGATCGGCTTGCTAATAGGATCAGATTATCTGTGGCAAGTAATCGCCAGTCAAGTCATCCGAAGTCCGGACACTCAATGTTTAGTGGCATTTGACACTATATTCGGCTGGACTCTACAAGGACTAGTCTGCCAACAGCACTTTTTGTACTGTGGCACCCATCTGATCAGCGTTTTGCGAGTAGTTGCAGCAGAAGAGGAATATACAGTAGAAATCCAATAGTCTCTCCCAAATCATCCCTCTATGAGCATCACCGACTCCAGCCAATGTTCAGATAAACATCTGCAGAAGCGTTGTAAACTGGGCAAGTTGGTATGGATGCAATATAATAATTAACAGCTGCCAACATAAGTGCACTGTCCGACGGATGCGTCGCTCAGCCGTCGATTGCCATGCTTGCCAAAGAGCTGGACTATCTGAGCTTACGCAGATCTCAGCTTACGCAGATAGTTTTTCAATCTTGCCTTCTTTTTGTAGCCTGTTTTTTTCGTATGTTGTTTTCAATCCCGCCCTCATGTACACGTGGTATGCAGTTTTGTTATTTAAGCATGGGTTATGCGCAATTAATATTTCAGTTGGCAGTCAGCGCTTCTCTTGTGTAGTTCTTGACCTTTTGTCTCTGGTTTTTTCCGCGCTCTTAATTATTATTATTAAAGCTCTGCAGTGTAAAAAGACAATTAAGCAGTCTGGCGGCAGATACTCGGTTGGAATACCATGGAAAGACGACCGCAAGCATTTTTTCCGCTACCACATCGCAGAACGGCGAGTGACACGCGCGCCGTTTGGGTAGAAGACAAGCCCTTGCAGAATACTTAATCCCTCTCCGGTATGCCCTGCACGCTGACTCGTCGGGAATTTCGTTACTTGTCGTACGGACTCCAGCTCCTGTGACACATTAACTCAGACTAATAGGAATGGTTCTATCAGGAAGCGATGCTACTGTCCGAGGCTACTGAATCTTGGTTGGAGAAGGTGGAAAAGGGATGTACCACCTGAAATTAAGACCTCCGCATCGGTAGCCTCCAAGTTACTACCGAAGTTAGTGGTGGATGGCAAAACGATGTTCACTACATGATTCTTCTGGCTCGAGTACGGAGTGTATATACTGGTCATGGTGGACTAGTGCGGCCTTGCGCCTCCGAGACAAGCCGGTAAAGTTCTCAAGAGGATTCTTCAAGCTTCACCGACAAGACCTGCTCACGCTCTGCATCACCTGGAACGACTTACTTCATCTGGGGGCGGGTGATAATGTAGAAAATATAATAAACGGAGCCATCTAGAAGAGGCAGTGAAGAAGAAGTAGAAAACACGCGCGATCATGGCGTTACCATGGCTCCTGGCTCAGCTCTGCAATACCCGCTAATGTCCTAGAATCTACAAATAGTATATTATATGTGGTGTCTGCACCTTTCAAGCACGCGAACGCGCCGACTAGCAGCGCTCGTGTGCGTGAAAAAGGTCTATTTTCTCAGAAAAGGTTGTGTTGTTGCGCTATTTTATGCATCTGCCTTCATGGAGATGTAGTTTTCCAGGAGAGCGTTTGCTTCGGCCACGACTACGTTTTGTGAGCAGAGTAACAGGATGGTGGTCATTGCTACAGACGTCAAAATGTTTCACAAATACGTCTTGTGAAATATACACCAGCAAACTATTGAAATAAAAACTGAACGGTATATTACAGGCTTTCTGCCCCTCTCTCTCCTCTAGGCATCCCTCCCGCGGCGTTTACACACCAAATGCGCATGCGCGTCCCCTCCCCCCTCTCTCTCTCTTCGCAACGCCGACCGCAGGCAGCGTCTGCTATAGCGAGTTTGTTTATTGAAAAAAAAAACTTCCCCATCTCCCGTTAAAGGGAACTATGTGTGGATGCGAAGCAGCGGGCAGATGGTTAGCTTGAGCGGAAGAAACGTCGCCGCTCTCGTTTCGCGACAGCGGCCCGGGCGCTCATCGCGGCGTTGCACAGGAGAGAGAATGAGGAGCGCTCCGTCATTTTTAAACCGCGGAACTACCGTTGTGCCTCCAGCGGAGTATGCAGCTGTCGCCGCTCCGTAGAGGATTCCTAGAGGAGAGAACGGGGGAGAACCGTAGGGGAGGAGAGAGAGGACGCGCATACGCTGTGGGACGCGGGAGCCGCTCCGTAGAGTAGATGATTCCTAGAGTAGAGAAAGCGGGTGAGCGTAGGAGAGAGGACGCGCATGCGCTGTGGGGATGTCGGACGCCGGCGCCGCAGAGAAGAGGATTCCTACAGCAGAGAAAGGGGCTGAGCGTAGGAGAGAGGACGCGCATATGCTGTGGGACGCGGGCGCCGCTTCATAGAGTAGACGATTCCTAGAGTAGGTAAAGGGAGTGAGCGTAGGGGGAGCAGAGATAGGGGGAGGGGACGCCCATCCGCTGTCGGGCTGTGGGACGCGGGCGCCGCTCCTTAGAGTAGAGTATTCCTAGAGGAGAGAAAGGGGGTGAGCGTAGGAGAGGAGAGAGAGGGGAGGAGGCGCGCATGCGCTGTGGGCGCGGGGGACGCGGGAAGGAGGAACTTGACCTGGGATTATGAAGAAAGGGACAAGCGCATACTACCATGCCGTAAGAGTAACTATGTTCTGCAAGGCAATGCAGGCTTTGGCATTGTGTGGCACGCATTTTTTTAAGTGCGGAGCACATTAGAGACCCGGGCTGTCATACGCTGCCATCGTCGCTTGGCGTAACACAGGAAAAAGCATAGCCATTTATAGAACAGCCATGTATTGCAGAAGAGCATAGTTGGTTGACGTTTATTCGTAATGATTTAACTGCGCTAATACAAGGACACACTGAAAAGCAGCGCACAAGCTGTCTTTCATTTTCTCTGGCCATGTATAGCAAGGAAGCGGGAAAGGAAAGTGAGGCTGAGGGGAGCGATGTGGGTGCAAGAAGGAGGGAGATGAGGAAGAGGATGAAAGGAATATGCTGTCATCTTATTTCGCCGCTTGGCGTCACGCACGCAAAACATAATGTAGCATAGCGATGCATAACAAGGGAATGGAAAGGGGGCAGTGAGGATGAGGAGGCGTGATGCGAGGGTGACGAGGATGATAAGGGGGGAAGGGAGAGTATGTATGTACTTTATAAACGTCCCCGTGGGATCACTTGCTTTACGCAAGTGTTGAATCGTGGTATGCACGGTGGGTGGGGCTTGAGGTGCACCTGCTTATGTGGCTTCGGGGGAAGGGGTGTCGGCAAATTCTCATGGAGGAAGTTGCTCCATGATGTCCCTTCCCAAAACTCTTTCTAAAGCTCATGAATGTGAATTTTCGGCATTGAGGCATGCCTCAATGCTGAAAATTCACACGGCTGACCCTTCTTACGCATTCTCCAAAGAAAGCCAGCCTCTGTTTCTTCTCAGTCGAATCCATTGATATATGATATCGATATTTTTGTAATATTGCCTTGATTATATGCCGTGAAGCGCTTGCAAGAAGCTTTCAGCGGCGTTTCGGGAACAGACGATGCCGGCCAATAAATCGCCACCATACTTGATTGCCACCGATTGGGCTAGACGTCACGAGTCTGTACGTGCAACTCTGCCGAGAGCGGGTTGCCGACTTGCACAACAGAAGCTGCGTCCGCACCGAGCATGTGGTCGTGACTTAACCGGCACGTGCAAATTTTCATAGAGTTACGTGTATTTCTTCAAGAGTTATGATGCTGTACTATAAAAAATTACACCATCTCCCGCTCAAGGGAGCCATGTGTAGATGTGAAGCAGCGGGCGCTAACGCTTACACTGGTGGCGGCGTTGACGCTGGCGCTCATCGCAGCGTTGCGCAGGAGAGAAAACTGGGGAGGCGCAAAGCACGCAGTGATGGAGCGGTGTTTCCTACTGGAACATGCCAATCGCTGCTCATGGGCAATGAGAGACAGAAGACTCCGACTGGACACAGAGACCCGCAGTCCGCTTTTAGTTAACGCGCACGCTGCGAATTTTTATTGTTCAACAACGCACAGGAGAAATCTCCCCACCGGCACCACCTTGCAGGTCAAGATCCAGTGCCATATATACGGGGTGGCAAGTGAATGGTTGTGCATCGCGAGCAGTCGGTTTTTTCAACCAAGAAACTCACTAGCAGACGCTGCCTGCGTCGGCGTCGCGAGGCGAGAGACGGGGGGGCGCAGGAAAGGAGAGAGTGGGGGGGGACGCGCCTGCGCAGTTGGAGTGTGGACGCCGCGGGCAGGGATGCCTACATTCTAAGAACTAAGAGAGTGCCGGGCACACTTTTTGGGAGAGTATTTTCTTGTCCCATATTTAACTCTCTTTTCCATAGTAAATCACCTCTTTTTGAGGCAGAGTATAGTAATGAGTAAAATAACTCTGGCCGAAGCAGCGTAGCAATACCCAACCCAAGGGAGTAGTAGTAGACAGCACGGAAAAAAATAGCATTTCTCGGGCCAAAATTGGGCTTTAGAATTGCTTTTACGAATTTTCATCAGGTGCACACCGTAATGATGGCTAATAACGAGCACTACGACAAAAAAAAACGTAGAAAAAAACAATAACACGAGTGAGACTTGAACTCACGACCGCTAGACGCTCATCCGATTACGAAGCGGACACGTTACCGATTACGCCATGCTGAAGGACGTCTTATGAATGCTTATTTCTTCATGTTGTAAGTAATGTCCGTGATCTGTCTTTTCATTTCCTTGTTTAGAAGCGCAGATTTGAGTCTATCCGCGCGTGCGACAACCAAACGGACTGTAGTTCATGTGTTTGTTTTGTGCTTCGCGAGATCGGAGCGTGAATCTGACACGTTTTCCAGTAAAAAAAGATCAGCGTTACTGAAGATATGCACGGCATTCGCAATGACTCGCTAAGCGGTTAGTTATTTCTGTGTAGGAAACATTGCACTTCTCAACTGCACACGGAACAATTCCGTTTTCTTCACCCCCCTTGGACAGGGTTTGCGCATGCGCAGTAAGGGTGGTCACGCGGCACACCACCACCACCACCGGCTTAAGCTTCGCCATAAGATGCTTCACATCTAAAAGTACGCTGGGCCTTCGAGATATCAATCGGTAAGGTTACTTGATGCAAGAATGGCGAGTACACTGGGCCCTTGTCAAACGAATAACAAAGTCATCTTGGCCCATGCAACTTAGTCAAGGACTTGTGCTTCATGAAAAGCGTAACGTCACGCTTTTGGCGACATCATTTTGGTGTACTGTGGCAGAATTCAACTGTTTTGCCAGCTTCTTGTGAAAATGTCCGTATGGATAGAGGGTAATAGCAAGCAGAGTGGACGCTGGAGATCTTCGATACTTCTGTTGGGTGCAACAAGGCGCAGTCAGCGTTTTGCTATTATGCTACTAAAGGACAATAGTCAACGCGCAGAGGGTCTGCTACAGTCTCCAGGGTGGTAGCAGACCCTTTATAGTTGTCTGCAGCTATTTTATCATCTGGGTAAATAGGGGCTGGTACCACTTTTTCTGAGGGATGAACATTTTCTAGTCATTCGCAGCTTAATCGTAGAGCTCAAATCCCCTCATGACATTGCTACTGCGGATGAAGAAGGAGGAGAGCGGCACAATGTTTTTTTTTTTTCAGTGAATGGACACCACGATAGAGAGCATAGTGACTGAACTGGGTAGTCTATCGTCAGCATAGCAACTATGCTGTTGTCTTTGCCATTTGCGAAACAAAGCTGCTTTCCTGAGTCAAAACAGAAGTTATCTTACCGACGTTCCTTTCTTTCCATGTTTTTTTATCGTTAGCAGAGAGCATCCATCCGTACCGTCGTCATTCCCCTCCTCCTCCTAAGTTCCCATGTTAGGGTCAGAATTGACAATTAAAACATGAAGATGCTCTCGTATATTCACAGCGACATCTTTCGCAGCCTCATGAGTCTGAGGTAACCGAAAAAAACGGCATTCATAACAAAAAAAAAAGCCTGTTCAAGCTATGATGCAACGCACAACAAGAGATACATGTAGCTCCCACGAAGTCCCAGTGTACTAAATAAAGTACAGCAACGTATTATTACTCCTCACAGGAAAACTATGCACTCTATAGGCTTCTCGTGCTATGCAAATATTGAATTGCTCTTGCTGAAGCAGAAGCAGTCCATTTTTTCAATATATAATATATAAAACTTCAAAGTAATTTAGAAATAGTACTGACCACGTTCGTTAAATAGGTTCTCATTTTCCCTAAAGTTTGACGACTCATAAAACAGAAAAAAATATAACCGAGTCAATATTAAAAATTAGGATTATCTTGCTGCAACCTTTGGCATCGAAAACTATAATGAGCAAGATCAGAATATTCTGTTTCGCATTTTCTATTCCCCAAAAAAGGAAGTGTACTTTTTAAAGTACAGTGGGCCCTAATGGGTTAATCCAAAAAACGGCAAGAAGGGGGAAGATGGAAGCTTGCGATGAAAAAATCCGTAAACAGGGCTTGTGTGCTCGAGCCGACGTTTCGACAAGTGGACTTGTCTTCTTCAAGGCTAGAACTGATTTCCTTAGCGCTAGCGTGTATGTGCTTCGTACCCTCTCCTCCAATTCTAACAAAGGAGGGGGAGAGGGCGACTGTGGATAGGGGGGTGTGGGAGTATGTGTGTGTGTAAGAGGGGAGGGGGTGCCGAGGCGAATTCTGCGAGTGAACAGGGAACAGGTGTTCCAACGAAAAGAATAAAGCGGAGTTGGGGGGGGGGGGGGGGGGGGGAGTGGTTTTAGACGTATCGCTGAATCCCAGGTGTCAGAAGAAGCACTACTTAACAATAGTAGGTTTTAAATTCCTACAAGGAGGACTTAACTCTCACTGGTTTTCTTTGTGTGTGTACCATATCGAATGGATTCAAGAGCCCCTTTAGAAACGTTTAATACCTGCTGGCTGTAGTGTATTGAACTTGTGAATAAGGTATGACTCTGTATATTTTCTGTCTCTTGCAGACCGGAAGTTTGACTGAAGTATGTAAAGTTTGAGATCGTCGAAGTTATGTCCTGCTACATTAAAATGTTGTGCCACTGCTTTCGGTAATTTCTTTGCCGTGTCCGCGCGATGACCGTTTAATCTAACATTAACAGGTTGTCCCGTTTCGCCAATGTACTGTTTGTGGCAATGTGAACATTCGATCATGTAGATAACGTTTGAACTAGTGCAAGTAAAACTAGACTTTATATGATGGACGTAATCACTTGCGGTGCTTTTAACTATCAAGTCATCTTGGAGGTGTTTACAAGTCTTGCATCTTTTGGACGAGAGCAAGGTGTTATGTGGGCAGTAGAATGCGGGTTTACTTTTGCATGCACTAACATGTCCTTAAAATTCTTATTGCGGCGGTACACGACCTTTGGTACCTTCGGGAAACGCTTTTCTAAGGCGCTCGTTACTTGCCAGTATTTGGATAATACTTACGAAGGACATTATTTATCTTTGGGAGCGCATTTGAGTATTTGGTTATAAATGCTGGCGGTTGGTTAGGTTGTGCTACGGGGACCCTTTTAGCTACTGTTGCTTTCCTATCGAGTTGACATGCTTCGTTATAGACCTTGTTTAGGGCTTCCTGAGGGGTAATTTTTTTGAATTAATGTTTCCTTTAGGTTGCTTAAGTGGTGAACGTATTCACCGTCGTCGCTACAGATCCTTCTTATACGTCTCGCCTGTTCCGACAAAAATTCCTTGTTTGCAGTGTCGCGGGTGATGACTAGTGTAATCTAGGTATTGTTGGCTGTCTGTTGGTTTTCTGTAAAGCGTCGTCTTCAATTTTCCTGCTTCAATAGATACTGTCGTGTCTAGGAAGTTAATTTCATCGGGAGAATGGTGCATGGTAAATTTAATACTAGAGTGAAACTTGTTGCAGTGATCAATGAATGCGTTCAGTGCGCTTATGTCCATGTTCCCATATAATAAATATGTCGTCTATATAGCGAAGATAGGTGGAAAGGCTTTACTGGAGATGATTTCAACAGCTCCGATTCTAACTGTCCCATAAAAATGCTGGCGTATGTTGGCGCGAAAGGGGTTCCCATACTGGTGCCGAAAGTTTGCAGGTAGTAGGACGAATCAAATTCAAAATAATTAAGCGTTAGAACTAATTTCAGTAGCGAGAGGTAAACCTTCAGCATTATGTGTTTGCTTGCTTTCTGTAAGTGACTTTGATACCGCTTCAATCCCTTCAGTGATAGGTATATTCGTATATAAGGAGCAGACATCTAATGTTACCAGAATGGCCTGATCCTAGAGTGTTTATGTTTCATTAATGGAATCTATTATTCGGAGGAAATGTGGTGTATCTTGAACGAAAGATGGTAGTGTGGATGGTATATTAGATAAATGATGATTGAGAAATTTTGATAATGACTCAGTAGGTGTATTGTTGTTAGATACTATAGGCCTGCCTGGGATTTGCGCAATAAGCAGTTCGTCTATGGAAACTTTATGAATTTTCGGAAGAAGGTAGAAGCGGCCTGCTTGCTTGTTTTTGGGGCATGAGGAACCGGTGCTCGGAGGGTGAGATTAGTTCCCTGGCTAGGAAATCCGTTATGGTGTGTTGTATGCTATTGCTATATTCTTGGAGTCGGGTCTGCGGATAATTTTCGATAGTGGGTGTCCTTGCTGAGTTGTCTGATAGCTTCGCTTTTATATTTTGCTATGGGCCAGACTACTATGCTACCACCCTTGTCTGCAGGTTTTATCACAATGTCCTTTCTGTTTGACAGCTGTTTCAAGACGTTGTGTTCTGCATAAGTTAAGTTCTTCGGCTTTCGACTTTGTTTGGTTGTGCTCACAATTTCTCTTGTAACTAGTTTTATGTATTGATCTAACTCTTGGCATTGCTCTGTGTCTGGTGTCCAAGTGCTCGGCGGTCGCAAAGAGTCATGGCTAACGTCTTCCTGTATCTGCCTTATCAAAAAAAGAACTCCTTTATTCGCAAACGTCTTGAAAACTCAGTTATATCTTTGTGGAGATCGTATTCGTTCACTGCGTTGTTTGTGGGGCAAAATGTAAGGCCGCGCTTGAGCAGATCTATATCCACTGGACTTAAGGTTTGTGATATGTCTACCACTTCGCTTGTGCGTTCTGCGAGTTGGATTGGGGTTGCGGTGTTTTGTCCCGAGCTCATCGAATTATTCAGGGTAATGTTTGTGGCATGAATTTCCTTGCGTTTATCCTTCATCGGCAATTTATCTTTTCTACGTTCTATAAATTGGGTTAGTTCTTCAGTCTCCTCTCCAGATAGTTGAATGCTATTAAGTTGGTTGGCTATTAAAGAAAGCTGATTTCCGCAATGTTCCTTTTAAAATGTCTATTAATGACCAAAGACGCACTTTCTAAAACGCTGTTCCATTTCTCTAATAGGTTAGGCGGTAGGGTACCCAGAGCACATCTGATTTTAATTTTAAGACCTTTCGGAATTTTGTTTTCTTTAATATATCTAGAGTATTTCTTGAAATGCATTCTGTAGTTTGTTTGTTTTGCGGCGAGTTTGCGGGATTGGAAGAAAAGAGCGAGATTTACGGTTGCCTTTACGTTCCTTGGTGTTTGTTTGTCATTTGTGATTTGAGTCGGGCAGACCTCCGGGGCTCAACGTTTTCAGGTGGTGCTTTCTTACTACCCTTTGTGTTAATGGTGAGGTCCAACCCGATGCTTGTTTCCGCATCTGTTTGTTTGCTAGCGTTCGCAGGTGTCTTTGTAAGGGGAAGCGTGTGAAATTGTTGCCTGTGCTTGTTGTGAGGGTTCTGTTACTGCTGTTATTATCACGTCCACCGTCTGAGTAGATGCTTCTTGTGTCTTAGCTGCGATGGGCCGCGTGTTGCAACTAGTGCTTGTAGTATGTGAAGCGTGTTGTTGTGGTTCGTGGGACGGTTGGTTAGGTTGTGTTAGGGATGGCGTCCGTTTAAATTGATTCCTCATTCTGTATTTGATATTTCTGCAAATTACTGCGTCGCCTGAAAAGTTAGGGTGTAGTCCGTCCCGAGCAAGCAGAATGTCAGGGTCCTGGTGAATTTCAGCGTGGTGGATGACATCGACGTTTTTGTGGCTGTGCTCAATGTCCAGAAGAAAGTCGTTAACTTTACGTGACCCTTGTGCATGAGCTAGCAGTGTGCGTGATTGAGCAATGACTGATTGGTGTTTGTTTGCGATCCTAGGCAGAACTGTTGTAAGGGTGAGCTTTGCGTCTGGTCTGTTGTTCTGGAAATCGTTTACAAGAGTCTTCAGGGCCTCCACAGTGACGTCACCGTTGTTCTAGCCTCAATCAGTTCTAGCCTTGAAGAAGAAAAGTCCACTTCTCGAAACGTCGGCTCGAGCACACAAGCCCTGTTTACTAATGGGTTAAGCTGCACATGCCTTGACGCGCGAGCACTGCGATTTCCGGTAATAGACACCGTCAAACCTGAGGCTCTGGCGCAGTTTGGCGCAATTTACGTCGATTTTATCAGCATGGTGCAGTAAATACCTACGATTTGGTACATTTTGGCAATGCTGGCGCGGCAGTTGAATCACTATTTTATTTTTCTCTAAGTTGCATGCACTTGTCGCACTCTTTTGGTGATAATGTGTACGGATAATGTAAGCTCGCTCTGCAGCAAGACTTGTCTGGCTGAGAGAGCTCAAGATAATTGTCCGAAAATTCACTGCGTCTTTCTTAGCTCATTACGCGTACTACACGCACAGTATGTTTCGCCCGCTGCCACATATGAATGTTTTATGATTTCAATGCAACCGCTAGGACTGCCGATGTTTGAATGTATCTATACTGTTTTTTGCAGATGCCGAGGTAAAGGGTAAATTGAAACGAATGGTTTAAACTGCTTCTTACATAGTAGACCTTTGCAACAACGCGTCTCATAATGATTGACTTATAACGATTGACCCAGCGTGATTGACCCACTCAGAAATACCACTATTCCAGCAGTGGTATTTCTGAGCGCGATGTATTCGGAATAACAATGCAAGCGGTCGCAGTATGTGTTCATTGAGAGGAGGCAGAATCAGGGATATCGACGTGAAAATTACTGGACCTTGCATGAGCAGGAGTAAAACTTGCAGCGGCGCCGACTATGGGCCTAGAAACTTTGGTTTACAGGCGTATCAAGCAAGCACGTGTCAAGCTTCGAACATGATGCTTGATCTGTGTATACATGCATGTACAGTAGCCCAAATTTTTAACTATTGTGCGAAGCGGCCGCTTTTCTGTGTGTCAGCGCCGCATGATGGAACAAAGTGGCAAAAAATTTGTGGGCATGTGCTTTGTTGGCCTGCACTTGTGCTCACCCTTTATGGAACTTAATCCAGTCATGTGGCGAAGGACCACAGAAAAAACTGCCTCACGTGCATGATAGTTAAGTATTTGGGCGACTGTACACGCGTTACGATTCACAGTGTTTCTGGTGGGTTGGGGAGTGTGAAAAAGTGGAGGACGTCAAAATCATCCCAAAAGAATTCGAGGTGGCACGTACGGCAGAGCACAGTTATTAGACCTCAGTGAAAATGCGGACGGCACCATGTAACTTCGAGTGTTTTCCTTTATTAATGCTTCCAACATGATATCAAAAGCATGCCAGTGCTTCCAGGAAACGGAAGTAGGACAATATGACAGGGTTGCTCAGCTGGAGAGAACATCGTACCTGCAACGCAACCATGTGAATGGTTTGGCATGTGGCCGGTGTGAACCTGTTTTATTCGTTTAACGTCATTTTTCTTCAATATGCCCAGATATCATATACCATGTACGAGTGTTTTACGCTTCCTCTATACTGTATTAACTTTTGTCTCTCTGCATGGGATTGTTTTGAGGACAATAGCGAAAATTAGGATGGGTGAGAAAGGCCAGTGAGTTTAGTCTTCTAGGTCCTTTTGAGGCCTCATTTTTGAAAAAGCACCAGAAATGAGTGCGTAAAACGCACGTGAACTACCCCCTCACATTTGTTTTTGAACATTTGAAACAAGAAAGCAGCCGCATACGGATAGCCGAATGGGACCTCCCATGTGCGGCACATACGCGACAAACTAGAAGAAAAAATCATTCTCACCCAATCAAAAAACACAGTTGCCCTACATACTTCTGGTACTTTTGTTATGGGAGGCGGACCGAACATACGTAGAGAACGGGGCTGTTTTTGAGAGGGGCAGCGTGTCGCAGGCGCTTGAGGTGCGGCTCGGCTCTCTGGTGATGCGCACTTGGGCTGCCAAAACTGAAACTCGCCGAAATGGACGACCGCAAAAGTTGGTGATTCATGGTCTAGGTATACTTCGGTTAAGAAAACAAGGATGACAAAAAAATCTCAACAATTTTGCATCGTGAAACAGAAAACTCAGTTCGTCAGATGTAACATGAACGTAGCGCACATGAGATCGCTATCGTGCGGTTCTTGTTGAATTGGGAAGAAAAGAAAAAATGCTTTTATGAGCGCCTGCGTGAACACGCGTATAACAAACCTTCGTTGCCATCGCGTATATTATACGCGTGTTCACGTATATTGTACGCAGTGACAACGAAGATTTCTTAGCTCACCGTGTCAGCAGGTATGGTCGCCATACGCACTTTGAAAGAACAATGCTCATGCAGGGACACATATGATCACACCTTTCTAATCATTGAAGCCGAGAAAATAGCTCGGGAACCAGACACCTGTATCAGCACACCCTCCATTGATTTCTTGGAAAAAGAACTACAGTTCCTGGTAAATGGTGCAGGTGTGCATGGCACGCGCCAGTGAGTCTTGCAATGAGCCTCATGCGCTCAGTGTCGAATATATTTGTTTTCTTATTTTTTTTCATCGCCATCTTGCTGATATTGTGTTCTTTCACTTCCTGATGTCGTCGTGTATGTATCTTTTGCTAAGCGCGCTCGTCGCCGTCACAGAGAGAGAATAAGGATAAAAAGAAAGGCAGAGAGGTTAACCATGGCTGAGCCCGGCAGGCAACCCTGCACTGGGGAAGGGGGGGGAAGGGGAATAAAAGTTAGAGAAGAGGAGGAAAGAAAAGTCGCTGTTACCGTCGACGCGACGGCAGTTCTGCGCTTAACATCACAGACGGTGAGTAAGTCCCGTGGCTTAAATCAGAGCAGCGCATTCGTTGCTTTACGCAACTTACATGCGCAGGTCCATGCACCCAAAATCTTGTCGATGGTGAAGCCATGGTGGTGCTTATAGTGTGTTCTTAAGCAACTGACTTCTGAAGGCTTGCGAGAACAGGAGTGATGTTGTCCAGCAGTTGTGACACGCTTCGAGCTATCGGTGTCTGCATCTTGCTCAGCAGCACGCGAATAGCACACACTATGGTGCTGACCATGCCGACCACTTGCCTGTCTTCGTCCGTCAGTTTATGAGGTACCAATGAAGTGTCCCTCACAGTCGAAGTCTGATGTCGATCATCAGGGGCATGTAGCTTTGGCAGTTCGGGCCAAGCGTCAACTGCATTGCTGGCAGAAGCGTCACTGTCCTTAGACACGGCCGCGTTTCGACTGGGTGGTAGGAACGAAGCGTCAGCTCCATTGCTTTCAGAAGCATCTTTTTCGTTAGACCCGACAGAGCTTGGCCTGAGTGGAGGAGGTGGAGGTGGCTTTGGACGTGGTTCGCGAGGCAACGAGGCTTTGGAGGTATGGTGCAGCGCCGGCGACGGGACCATCGTCGCGTAATGGATGCATCTTCTTCTCGGTGTGAGATGTCATCTCTAACCCTTTTTTTCAGCACTGCTATCTCCCTTCGAATAACAGGGCAATCCTTCGAAGAGGCATCGTGAGGCCCGTTGCAATTTGAGCATTTCAGTATCGTGGCCTGACACCTGTCCGTGGTGTGGTGCCCAGTGCATCGGGAACAGACGGTAGCGTTCGTGCACACACTACTCACGTGACCTAACTTCTTGCACTTCCAGCATTGAAGCGGTTTCGGTACAAAAGGGTGAACTGCGTGTCGGAAGTGGCCCACTTTTACGTGTTATGGGGAGTGATTCGCCCCCTGAAATATAATCCCTGACGCATCTTGACGTCCCGATACGAGATACACTTGCAATAATGATATCTTCTGAAGCCGGCTTGATCAGGACTGGTAGGTCCGCGTTGGTAATAGCTTCGTCAACATCATAAATTACCCCAGTGCTCACTTCTTTGCCTAACGGTATATGAGAGCGGACTTGCATCCCATTAAGTTCCGTAACTTCGCGTATTATGTCTAGCGCCGTCACATGATTGACGTCAATCGCTAGTGTTCTCGCGGCTGTTCACTCTGACCTCCTTTACTTTATTATGCACCAGTGCCTCAAGCTGTGCAGACACGATTTGCCGGTTCCGACATCTCATGTTGTCACTGGCGAGAACTGGCGCGGGAGAGGACGGTTAATACCTCGGTATTCCGCGAAGATCGCATGGTGGACGCACTCGAATTGGATGACGTGCTCATAAATCGTCTCTTTGCCTTGCGGCTCCTCACCAGCTCGAAGGTGTCGTCACCAGACTTCACTGCTGACATAGTAGTGCATGCTGTCGTCGCTGAGTGCCGCTCTCGGGGCTGTTGCGGTTCCTGGAAGCAACACCCGCGGGCACTCCGGTGTCCTGTGGTCGCGCGTGGGGCTCCACCTCCAGCGCACACCAGTAGAAAACCGCACTTGACTGATGAAATGAAAATTATTCACAAAAAAAGCTTGGAACTCCAACACTAGGCGTTCTGCCATACTGGCACTTCGTCTTTCAGTAGCACTGACAGCTGGGCGAGTTGGCACGGATGCATGAATTTTAAACGGCGCGACAACTCAGACGAAAAAATACGATATGAACACACGAACACAAGCGCCGACTCGCGACTGAAGTTTATTCAACAGCACACACCATATATATATATATACACACGTGGCTACACAACGAAAAGAACAAACAAAACAACCAAAGCATGTTACCCATTAAGGTACAAGATTTAAAAAAAATAAAAAATGATTCATGCATCAGCTGTCCCTCAATCGCGCTACAGGGGTAAGGAAATCTTGTACCTTAATGGGTAACATGCTTTGGTTGTTTTGTTTGTTCTTTTCGTTGTGTGTAGCCACCTGTGTATATATATATATGGTGTGTGCTATTGAATAAACTTCAGTTGTGAGTCGGCGCTTGTGTTCGTGTGTTCATATCGTATTTTTCGTCTGAGTTGTCGCGCCGTTTAAAATTCATGCACTTCGTCTTTACTCTCCCCGTCACAGATTACCCCTTGTTCTTACGGTCTGCCCAACGTTCACCGACGTGTAAACTGTAATGACATCACCAGGGCCAAAAGCTGTTGATTAGTGCAAGGGCAAGTTACGTTTGTTCTTTCACGCTCCGTGTAGCCGGTTACAAGCCGCCTTTAACTCGTAGAGATTATGCTTGTCGT
Source organism: Rhipicephalus appendiculatus (assembly GCA_030522465.1). Classification (NCBI taxonomy): domain Eukaryota; kingdom Metazoa; phylum Arthropoda; class Arachnida; order Ixodida; family Ixodidae; genus Rhipicephalus; species Rhipicephalus appendiculatus. The sequence continues at coordinate 34,967 of JALIZH010026045.1, read as the reverse complement.
GCGGACAACGATGCTTAATTTCAATTGCGACTTGCGCTGTTCCGTCATCCGCCTGTCAGCTGATATCGTTCTCTGATGTGTCCGTATTCTGAGGCATTATTAAGGCGATGCTTGCGGGCTGCCTGTACACGTTAGCGGCACGGCCACACGACGCAATCTGTTTTATGTTGCCGGCAGGTGGTGTTTTTGCGCGCTCATAGCAAGATATCTGCCTTTCTTACGGAAGGGGGAATCCGGGACTGGTTGTCCGCGTAACCTTATAGCGACGTAGTGGAGCGATTGCTACGGCTACGCTATAGCGTTTCCGTCCGCGTCACCACAGCTGATCGCCACGGGTGTACATATTCACCGTGCCATATTACCCATTTTCTTTGAAGCTAAAGCAGATTGTATTTGGAATGAAGTGCGACTCCTTAAAAGTGGGCGGTTCTTACATTCTGCTTGTAATAATTCCACGCAGAGCAAGTATGTACCTATTCCTGCAGGTGTTCGTTGCACCATCCACATCGAGGCACACACTCACAAGGTCCCTGATACGTTCGCCTAAGACGACTCGGAGGTGAAAGCCATCTATATTTTCGGTTCAGTCGATGTACCGATCCCCTTCCGAAGGCTTTCTGCACTCAGCATCATTTCTGCACTGCCTTCAGGATAGGAGGCATTGCAAGCTTTCTGCACCTCATCTGATTTTGCAGAGCCCCCGTGATCGGCCCACGTTTTCCGATGCCATGTGATGATGCCATCAAGTGAGGGCACATAATGCGACGTTATGATAACTTCACAGTGACGCCATATTGAAGAAACTGTAGAGCGCGCGTGCAGGAGGTACCGAGAGCTACAACATCTGGTTAGGAACTGTTTATTGTTTCCCAAAAAACGCGAGCAGGCGCGCGGGCGATGCAAAAGGGAAAGAGGAGAAATGGGAGAGAAGGCGCGCGGTTCGAGTTGTCCCCTGTCTTCCCCTGGCGCGCCGCCCAGCCGGCGGCGGCGGCCAAGCACGAGAGTTTTTTATTTTCTTTCTTTGCGATGCCGCAGGCGCCGACTTCTGGGCGCGACGTAAGAGGATGCGCTACAGAGCTCCCCCCCCCAAGTGAGGAGACCATTGCGACGAACGATTACCATTGCTATGGGCAAAGTGGGTCCCAGTGGACCTTGAGCGTAGTACGGGATGGCGATGAGTGACAAAGGGACTGAGGGGAGGGGGCACAGTGAGGCAAGACGCCGAAACAGAAGAGACCGCGTTTTCACTGTACGCTGGCTTCAGCCTCTCGAGTGCTATAGTCTCACGCGATCCATTCATGTCCACAACAAAGTTCGAGGGGAGGCGCTCCAGCACGGGGAAGGGTCCGAGGTAATGAGGCTGCAGTGAACCACGCACAGGCCCGTACCGCACGAACACGTGTGATGCTCTTTCTAGGTCTGGCATGATGTAAGCTGCCCGGGCTTGGGTGGGGCGCGTCGGCTGCGGTCGCAGATTCCGGAAAGCTGTGCGAAGCAGGCTCACATATTCACTGGCTGTAGGAGCACTTGGGGGTGTTGTGGCGTCGAAAAAGTCGGCCGGGAGGCGAAGCGTGGTGCCATAAACAAGCTCTGCTGTGGTGCAGGAGAGGTCTTCTTTGTATGCGGATCGGATGCCCAGAAGAGTGAGGGGAAGTGCCTCGACCCATTTGTTTCGGGACCCGTGCGCTGTCAATGCCGCTTTGAGGTGCCGATGAAAGCGTTCGACGAGGCCGTTTGTTTGGGGGTGGTAAGCAGCTGTTCTCAAACGGGCCGTTCCGAGGAGCCCTTAGAAGTTCTGCGAAGAGCGATGACTCAAACCGACGGCCACGGTCAGTGAGTATTGTTGTCGGGCAGCCAAATCGTGCAACCCAAGTGGAGACGAATGCTTCTGCGACTGTGGCTGCTGTAATGTCAGCAAGTGGCGTTGCCTCAGGCCACCGGGTAAAGCGGTCAACGCATGTCAACAAATACCGGTGGCCTTGGCAAGGGGGAAGGGGAAGGGGCCCGACAATGTCAACGTGCACCACCGCGAACCGCTCATCAGGTTGCAGGAAACGGCGGGGCCGGCGGTACCGGATAGCGGTGAACTTTAGCACGCTGGCAAGGTGCACACGCGCGCACCCAATCTCGAACGTCCGCGTTCATGCGAGGCCACACGAATCGAGCTGCTATGAGCTTTTGCGTTGCTCGAATTCCAGGGTGGGCGAGATTGTGCAATGAGTTGAAGGCTTGCTTGCGAAAGGCGGCGGGTAGAAATGGGCGTGGTGTGCCTCCTGAGGTGGAGGTGTCACAAACAATGGGTACAGTTTGAATGTTTACTGGTTCCAGTTGCAGGGAGGTAGTCGCTTTGCGCAGATTTGTCAAGTCCGGACAGCTCTCTTGCGCTGTTGCGAGCTCTCGGAGGTTGAATGGAAACGAGGCTGTCGAGCTGTTTGAACGACTGCGCGTGACGGCGTCCACGCGGCTGAGAGCGTCCGCCGGGGCGTTATCGCAACCGCTGATGTGTCGAATGTCCGTCGTAAACTCCGATATGAAGGAAAGCTGGCGTACCTCACGTGGCGTGTATGTGGACTCGGAACGACCGATGGAGTAGGTCAGGGGCTTGTGATCGGTGTAGATGGTGAACGATCGGCCTTCGAGCAGGTGGCGGAAATGGCGCACTGACAGGTACATAGCGAGGGAGTTCTCGGCCGAACACACTGTAGCGTGTTTGGGCGGGGTTCATGCGTTTCGAGAAGAAGGCAAGGGGTTGCCAATCTCCATCAACTTGTTGTTGAAGAACCGCTCCCACCGCAGAGTTGGATGCGTCGGTCATGAGCGCCAATGGACAGTCCGGATTTGGGTGAGCGAGAAGGGTGGCTTCGGCCAAGGCACGCTTGACGGAAAGAAAGGCGTTCTCCGCGGCACTGTCCCACGCTAGTGTGGCAGACTGCTGTTTGCCGCCAAGCAAACGATCGAGCGGTTCCAGTAGCGCGGCACAGTTTCTTACAAAGCGCCGGTAAAAATTCACCAGACCAAGAAACTGGCGGAGCTTGGTAAGCGATGTCGGCTTGGGAAACTCTACGATTGCATTCACTTTGTCGGGAAGTGGGCGGATACCGTTGGTGTCTACGTAATGGCCGAGGAATGCGAGAGAGCGCACTCCGAATTCACACTTCCCGCTGTTGATGACGATCCCGTTGGCTGCCAGCCTCTCAAAGAGAAGCCGGAGGTGTTGCACATGCTCTTCGAAGGACGAACTGGCCACCAGCAGATCGTCCACGTAGGCAAACACGAACGGTAGTCCGCGCGTCACTATGTCAATGAAGCGCTGTGCAGTTTGCGCAGCATTTCGCAGTCCGAACGGCATACGCAGAAATTCGAAAAGTCCGAACGGTGTCGTTATGGCTGTTTTGGGGATGTCTTCTTCGGCCACGGGGATTTGATGGTATGCCCGAACAAGATCGATTTTGGAAAATATTGTGGCACCGTGCAGAGCAGAGGTGAAGTCTTGGATGTTGGGCAGTGGGTACCGGTCAGGGGACGGTCTTGGTGTTCAGGAGCCGGTAGTCTCCGCATGGTCTCCAGTCACCTGATTTTTTAGGGACCAGATGGAGGGGGGATGCCCAACTGCTGGATGACGGTCGAATTATGCCAAGTTCCAACATGTGCTCGAACTCAGCGCGGGCCACTTTGAGCTTGTCGGGGGCAAGGCGCCGTGGACGGCAGAAGACAGATGGACCAGATGTTATTATATGGTGCTGAATAGCATGAGCAACAGGTTGAGTCCAATCTGGTGGTGATGTCAGGCATGGGAATTCATTTATCAGGGCTGCGAACGGTTCTGAAGCAACTGCAGCGCAGGAAGGTGCCACATCAGTAGTTGCGCCCGTAACGATGCCTTGAACAGACAGGCTCGTTGCTGAGTCCAGAAGACGTTTGTGTCTGAGGTCGACGAGCAGCCCATGCTTGGCAAGAAAATCTGCCCCTATTATCGCGGACCCGACGTCGGCGACTAAAAACACCCACCGGAACAGTCTGCGAAGCCCCAGGTTCAGCGTGACGGAACGTTGCGCGTACACAGGAATGCGAGTGCCATTTACAGCTTGAAGGTATAAAATGGCAGGCAAAGTACGTTCTGACCTTGCGGCAGGAAGGACGCTGACTTGTGCTCCGGTGTCGATGAGAAATTTCTCGCCTGTGGTGCGGTCGGCGACGTGGAAGAGGCGACATTCTTCAAGGCCCTGACCGCTTGTCGCCGCTAGTGGTCGGCCGGCGGGTTTCCCGTCCAAGCGCATTGCAACAGGCAGTGGCGGGCTTCTGCGCCAAAACGGCGATGGTAGTAGCACAGGCGTGGATCAGCAGACTCACTCCGATCTCGTTCTCCGGCCCGGTGGGGGGTTGAAGATCGACCGCGGTGTCGTGAACGGCGTGGAGCGTAGTCTTGTCGCGTGGCTGCCACGAGTAGTTCCTCGAGTCTGTCGCAGAGGTGGTCGATGTGGGAAGGAGTGGTGGTAGCGGTTGTCAAATTAGGTGTAGCACATGACGACGGGGGGTTGTGTCGAAGGAGTGCTGACGGCAGCGACTTGGAAGTGTTGCGTCGCCACTTCCATGACTTTGTCGGCGAGTGCAGCGAGCGACGGTAAATCCATGGTGGAAGCGGTAGCCAGCACCATCTGTACGTTGGACGGCAAGCGTTGAAGAAACAGCTCGCGTAGCACTGCATTGTCCATTGCGTGGGCGCGCGAACCGAGGAGCTGCATCATCTGACGAAGGAGCTGCGTGGGCCTCCGGTCACCGAGCTCCGCAGTTGAGAGCAACTGTTGAATTCGCGTCCGTTCTGATGCAGCGGTTCTGTCGAGCAGCGCTCCCTTAAGTTCGTCGTAGGGAGCTGCCGGGAGGTTCGTCCTGAAGGATACCAGGATGTCGGAGACTTCTTCTGCTGCTGCGGGTGGCAGTGCACTGACGACTTGGTGGTATTTCTGAAGCTGCGATGTGATTCGGCAGATGTGGAACTGAGATTCTACCTGCAGGAACCAGACGGCTGGGTTGCGCTCCCAGTACTGTGGCAGGCGTAGGGATACCGCAGATACTGTGTCACCGGGGGCGTCTGCAGAGTGGGAATTCTGGCCGATGGTAGGGGGGATCTGCCTGATCATGTGGCATGGTGGTTCCAAGCGTCAGTTGTGCGTCCGGCTCTGCGTGGGACATGGCTCTAACTTGAATTAAGGGCGTGTATACAACAGGGTCACCAATTTGTAGAGCGCGCGTGCAGGAGGTACCGAGAGCTACAACATCTGGTTAGGAACTGTTTATTGTTTCCCAAAAACGCGAGCAGGCGCGCGGGCGATGCAAAAGGGAAAGAGGAGAAATGGGAGAGAAGGCGCGCGGTTCGAGTTGTCCCCTGTCTTCCCCGCGCCGCCCAGCCGGCGGCGGCGGCCAAGCACGAGAGTTTTTATTTTCTTTCTTTGCGATGCCGCAGGCGCCGACTTCTGGGCGCGACGTAAGAGGATGCGCTACAAAACAAAGTTTAGGTATCTTTGACGTCATGATGGCGTCGTCACGTGATGATGACTTATGTAGCACGCGCGTTGACGCCACTGACGCGGGACGCCGAGGGTCAATTTTCGCGTTTGATGAGGTATCTAAGACTTTCGCCTTGAAAGTAATTAGCGCACTTACAGCGCCCCGCCGTAGCTGTTCCCTGGAGCTATACTACATTTTCCCGTCACTGAACTAGGTTCTGAAACGGGTAACAGAAGGCAGTGCTTTTCATTAAATGCATGATTTGCGTATCGCCCTGTTCTAGTGCGCACTATTTTGCTATGGTTGAACCCACTCAAGCCGATTTATGAGATAATATATTCGCATCGGCCTTGACCAGCTTATCGGTAGTACTGCAGGCGGCGCACCGGCGAAACTGCAGTCCCAATGGGGCACATATTGCGCGGCTGAAATTCGTGACTCCGAAAGTCACTGAGGCTTGACGACATGTTTGGAACACGGTACGAGGCATTAAGGCAGCCTCAGCAGACAACCGAGGTGCGGAGGACCGCTATTACTGGAAGTGGAAGGTGTTCTGAAAGAAGGAAGACGCATGAAGACGGCGCTTAGATTGGCGTAATGTCCACGTGAGATTGACGGCAGCATTCGTAAAGAAGTGAGAAGTGAAGGAACGAGTAACACGAGTGGCGGGCACGTCGACACTCAGAACGCATAGAGCTCGCATAACTACGTCATCGTTATGGTTACATGTTGTAGACATGCACATACCATGCACCATATAAAAGTGGACGGAGGAATGACCGCCACCGTAGCTCAATGGTAGAGCATCGGACGCGTTATTCGAAGGTCGCAGGTTTGGTCCCTGCCTGTGGCAAGTTTTCTTTTCGTCCACTTTTCATTCTTTACTTTTACATTACAGTTAGTTCTAATAACATCCCTATACCTTTCTTGCTTTCATTGCCTGTTCTCATTGATATTGTGTTTAAGAAAGCAAACGATCCCTTAAATTTACACTTCTTTCCTTCACACCTACACTCTTAAAAGTTTCCGTGGAATCAACAAACAAAATCTACGTAATCTTGAAGGATGCCTGACTGTTTATTGAAACATAACAGAAACCGCCCTAAATACGAAAAAACATGTCCCGTTTTTGAGGTACAGAAAGTGTCTCCGTGTTTGATGAAGAGTTTCCGTGGAATCAACAACCGAAATCTACGTAATCTTGAAGAATGCCTGACTGTTTATTGAAACATAAAAGAAACCGCCCTAAATACGAAAAAAAAATACCCCGTTTTTGAGGTACAGAAAGTGTCTCCGTGTTTGATGGACCACTTGCAAAAGTCGTAAAAGTTGGCTTCCCTCTCTAATTAATGTTCTAATTAAGGTATAATTAATGTTCTGGCTTCGCTTTAAGGTATTTTCCAAACGAAGGGCCCTCGCTACCAGGCTACCTTTTAGACAAAGTTCTTTAGTGGAAAGCATGGGAAGCGTGTAGGCATGTATATTCTCCGTGTGCATGGGATCTCTTCTTTAATGGTTTTTTTTAAGTGCGGAGAGCATTATAGAGGCCCGGGCTGTCATCGTATGCTGTAATCGTCTCATGTCGGTTGGCGTCACACAGGCAAAACCATGCATAGCATAGCCATGTATAGTGTGGGTATATGTAGCAAGGGTGTGAGAAAGGGTAGTGAACTTGAGGAGGAGGGATGTGAGGGTGAGGAGAGAGAGGAGGAAGTATACTGTCATCGTATGCTGTGATCTCATGTCGTCGCTTGGCGTCATGCAGACAAACCCATATCCATGTGTAGCAAGAATGCGGGAAAAGAATGTGAGGGTAATGGGGAGTATTGAGAGGGTGAATATGAAGGCAAGGAAGAGCGGAGAGAGTAAAGCACAGAAAAGCCTTGTATGGCGTCACACAGGAAAGAAACCATGCTTGCATAGCCTAATACAGAAAGGGTGCGGGAAAAGGAAGTGAGGGTGAGAAGGAGAGAAAGAAGAAGGGGGAAGAAAGAGGGTAAGACAAAGCACAGCCACGCATGGCGCCACGCAGGGAAAACCGCGTATAGCATAGCTATGTGTAGTATGGTATAGAGAGGGTAGGAGAAAGGGGAGCGAAGATGAGGAGGATGGGAATGAGAAGAGTAAAGGGTAAAGCATATCGTAGCCAGGATAATATCATGTAGCCGAGTGTTCTATAGTATACCAAGGGGTGGGAAGGGAAAGCGAGGTTGAGGGGGAAAAGGACGAGGGGGGTAGAACACAACCTCACCGTGTATAGTACAGTATAGAAATGGACGAAAAATGGAAGCGAGGGTGAGGATGAGATAAAGGAGGAAGAGAGAGGGTAAAGTACAGCAAAGCCATGTGTGGAATCACAAAGGCAAAAACATGTCAAGCATAGCCATGTATAGTATTGCCGAAAAATGTTGCGGGAAGGGAAGCGAATGTGAGGTGAAAGGAAAAAAAGAGGGAGAGTAAAGCACAGAACCGCCATGCGTAGTACAGTACAGTGAGGGGGGAAAGAGAAGTGAGTGCGAGGAGGAGTGATGTAAAAGTGAGCAGGAGAGAAAGAAGGAGGGGAGGGTAAAGCATAGCATATCCATGTGTAGTACAGTACAGCGAGGGACAAAGAGAAGTGAGAGGGAAAGCTAGAGAAAGGAGGGGGTGGTAAAGCATAGCATAGCCATGCAACAATATAGCAACGGGGTGGGAAAGTGAAGTGAGGGTGAGGAGGATAGAAAGGAGGAGGGGGAGGGTAAATAATAGCAGCCTTGTGTAGTTGATTGAAGAACACTAGGCTTGAGCGAGACCGACATAAGGGTCAAAGCGGACTATACTAATAATAATATAAAAGTGCTACGTCCCAGAACCACGATATTACTGTAGAGACGCCATAGTGGAGGGCTCCGGAAATTTCTACCACCTGGTGTTTGTTAACGTGCCCTAACCTTACAAAGTACATGGGCCTCTACCATTTCGCCTCCATCGAAATGCGACCGCCGCGCCCGGGTCAAACTCGCGACCTTCGGGTCAGCACCCGAGAACTGGCTGCTGACCCAAATATACCCGGATGATACGAATATTTATCCAATCACATAGAGGGGAAACCTCGGTGATACGAATCTCACGGGACCACCAGAAATATTCGTATCATCCGAAATTCGTATCACCAGAAAGCATGGACAAATGAAAGCTGGCGTACGTTTTCATTTATTGTTTTTCATGGCCGTAGCAACGTGAGGAAGAACTCTGAATGATTGTCAGTCAAGTTTTCAGTTGTCGGCAATCATACCAGCACCCGTTGATATACGCCCGTAAGCTCGTGTTGAATTAATGAACCAGATGCATTGTGACCCGCGAGTCGGCACTTTAAGGGAGTACTCACTCAAACTCACTCACCACAATTTTTTCAGCCTTCGCACTCACTCACGTTCATACTCACGTCCACTCACACTCATGAGTACTCACTCACGTTCACACTCACCTCCACTCACACTCATGAGTACTCACTCACGTTCACACTCACGTCCACTCACACTCATGAGTACTCGCTCATACTCAACTCACCACGTTCAAATGAGTGTGAGTTGAGTGCACTCATGAGTGAGTGTGCCGAGCTCCCTAGGTCGGCACTTTAAGGGAGTACTCACTCAAACTCACTCGCCGCAATTTTTTCAGCCTTCGCACTCACTCACGGTCACATTCACGTCCACTCACACTCATGAGTACTCACTCACGTTCACACTCACGACCACTCACACTAATGAGTTCTCACTCACGTCCACTCACACGCATGAGTACTCACTCATACTCAACTCACCACGTTTAAATGAGTGTGAGTCAGTGTGAGTTGAGTGCACTCATGAGTGAGTGGGCCGAGCTATGCCCGGGGCCGCGACAGCTGTAGCCCCTTTCAAATTTTAGTATGCTTTTTCGAATGACACCGGAGTACTGCGGCGAAACTAACAAAAGAAGCGCTTTGACGTGATAGATCAAGGCCACAAAATTTCAGAACCACGGTCCTTTGTTATGCTCTTGTTATCGCAGAAGTGTTGGGGGAGGTTTTTTGGGAGATTTACGGCCGTGTCCGCACAAGTGCGACCTCAACAGTCACCCATGTTAACGTTGTGAGGCCTGACTCCTTCGCCAAGAGCGTCCTCGACTTCTTTCGGTCCCCGTGCACCTTTCATAGGATGTCCGATGCACGAGGTAGACACGTGTTAACACAGCACGAGAGCAGGCCGCGTCGACGCCTTTGACAAAAAAAAAAAAAAAAAAAAAAAAAAAAAAAAAAACAGCATGACGCCAATGCCCTCTGTAATCTTACACCGTGCTTCTGGCGATTTGCCGGTGCGGCGCGCATGCCCGGGTTTGCGTTCCCGCGCTCGCACGTGTTCGGCGCGTTTTCCGCGACAGCGCCGACAGCACCTCTTCGTACCTGCGCGGTAGCGTACGTTCGTATCGAACGTCGCGGTGTGAAAATCGATTCACAACAACCGTACTCCATTTTTTGCAGGCCAACGGGCCTTGGCCGGGACGAAAGGAAAATTCGTATTACCCCGAAATTCGTACGAGCTGTGATCGTATCCCCGTCGTTTCACTTATATGCACCGGACCTACCGCACTTCCTCCTAAACTCACCAAGCAACCTTTGCAACTCCATGTTTCTTTTGTAAAAGGTGTTCGTGGTTCTCTGCTCGAGTGATCCTTTCTCATAAAATCTGTATCTCCCACCAGTGGCGTAGCCAGGAGGTGGCACACCGAGCCCTTCCCCCCCCCCCCCCGTCATTTTTAGATGTGAAGCATCTTATAGCGAAGCTTAATCCGGTGGTGGTGGTGGTGGTGGTAGTGTGCCGCGTGCCCACCCTTACTGCGCATGCGCAAACAGTTAAAAAAAATAAAAATAAAAAACCTCCTCTCCCCCTCTTTCTCCTCTAGGCATCCCTCCCCGCGGCAACCACACCCACACTGCGCATGCGCCTCCCTTCCTCTCTCCCCCTCTTACACTCCCCCCTCTCTCCATCCCTGCCTGCGGCGTCTAACTCCCCCTGCGCATGCGCGTCCCCCCTCTCTCTCCTCTCCTATGCTCCCCCCCTCTCTCCTCTACGCATCCCTGCCCACGGCGTTCACACTCCCACTGTGCATGCGTGTCACCCCCTCTCTCTCCTCTCCTACGCTCCTCCCTCTCTCGCCTCGCGACGCCGACGCAGGCAGCGTCTGCTAGCGAGTTTCTTGGTTGAAAAAAACCGACTGCTCGCGCTGCACAACCGTTCACTGGCCATCCCGTATATATAGCAATGGATCTTGACCTCCAAGGTGGTGCCGGTGAGAGATTTCTCCTGTGCGTTGTTGAACAATAAAAATTCGCAGCGTGCGCGTTAACTAAAAGCGGAGTGCGGGTCTCTGTGTCCAGTCGGAGTCTTCTGTCTCTCATTGCCCATTAGCAGCGATTGGCATGTTCTAGTAGGAAAAACTGCTCCATCACTGCCTGCTTTGCGCCTCCCCAGTTTTCTCCCTTGCGCAACGCTGCGATGAGCGCCAGCGTCAACGCCGCCGCCAGTGTAAGCGTTAGCGCCCGCTGCTTCACATCTACACATGGTTCCCTTTAGCGGGAGATGGTGTAATTTTTTTCCCCATTGCATATAGACATATAGACCGCAAAATGACACCCGACCACATCTGCCTGCCCGGCTCCCACTCTAAGTCAAGAAGGTGCCCCCCCCCCCCCCAAAAAAAAAGAAAAACAATTCTGACTACGCCCCTATCTCCCGCTACACCGGATTAATACAAAGACAAAACAAAGAGGTGGCTGTTTGGGGGGGGGGGGAGGGGGGGGGCAATTGACACTTCGCAAAAGGTCTGTACTGGTGTGTTTCTCGTTCTTTCCCATCGCTATTTAGGTTCTTTCCGATAAAATATGTTTTCTGTGCATGTGCGTGTGCGTTCTTGCCGTGTTTCAAAGTCGCTAGACTATAGGCTCACGTCGTGAAGGAAGCGAAGTATTTATGCAAGGGCAAAGCGCTGACGATCGTCACAGCCGGTGAGGTGCAGCGTGTCCTGAAGCGTCGCACAGGGCAGCCGGCAAGGTCAACAAGGTGGCGAAAGAGCAGGATAAAGAAGGGGTGAACAGTGAGAACAAAAAACATAAGGAGGACGGTGCACTCCGCAACTCAGTTCAAATCATGACAGTTTACTACTAGCGCGAGAACACACGGACAGGAAAGAGGACGACACACTGCGCTGATACCCTGCACGAGTAGTATACTGTCATGAATTTCCAACAAGCCCAAGCCGCTACAAGGGTCCGCTTCACTCAGTTCAAATCACCCGCCGCGCCAACACATAAAACCACCCGCCAATCACCTAAAAGTAAAGACGTGAGTGCGAGACCACACTTAAAAAATAAAAACAAATAAGAAAGAATAATAAGCTTGCTCCGTGCATGTATAATTATAATGTTTGTTGATATTATGTGTGCTTATGATTGTTATCAATCGTTGACTGGGGATGTGTTCAAATCACGTGCTGTACGTGAGCCAATCACTTCAAACCAAAACCACGTATGCGGAACCGACGTTCAGCACGAAAAAAAAAAATGTCAGCGGTGCCGCGATAAGTTTGTGCCGCGCTTGTGTATGTGCGGTGTTTATCGATATTATGCGTGGTTATCATCGTTGTTAGTTGTCGACTGGAGATCTATCGCGTGCTGGATGGAACGGGTGTACATAGGTGTGCCCAGGTTTTGTGTTGGTGTTCTGTGGTGTGTCGTAGTAGCCTCAACGGACTCGTAGCTTTGTCTGCGCGCTCAGTGCTGCGTGATCAGCGTGCTTTCGACGTTTCTTGATTACGCACGTTTATTGCGTGATTCACTCGAGTGCACCTACTGTGACAGTCCACGGCCCAGTACCTTGTCGGACGACGACGACGGCGACTGTAAAGCACAAGCGTGCGCCTCAGCGGATACGTAGGTGAGTTCAAGCAAGTCGCCAAATTACGTAACTTTGCGATCTTATTGCGTGACGACATTTATGCAGGTAAGGCAGCCCGGGTGGCGTGTTCAGACAGCAGCGATGATGTGCAAGAAAAGGTGTCTGATGGGCAAGTATGAATTGTGCTACAGGTAGTATATTTGCTTTTCTATGATGTTTGTTTTACACTTCCAGGGAGTGGTTGCTGTGTGTTTGTCATTCAAACCTTGTGTTCATCTTGCTCCGCTGTGTTCGCGAGATCATGCCCGCCGCGGTGGTGTAGCGCTTATGGTGCTCGGCTGCTGACGTGAATGTCGCGAGTTCTATCTCGGCCACGGCAGTCGCATTTCTATGAAGGGGAAATGATAGAGGCCCGTGTACTGTGTAATATGTCAGCGCAGAACACCAGATGGTGTAAATTTACGGAGCCCTCCACTACGCCGTGCCTCGTATCGTAGTATTAGCACGTAAAAACCCAATTATTAAATTCGGAGCATTTCTTAACGAACTTCGGTGACTTTGAGCGCATCTATCTATCTAGCCGCCTACGACTTTGTGCTCTCCGGACCGTGTCGTTAATGGGATTTATACCAAAATTGGTATAGCGTAACATGACTGTATGATGAACGTAAATGACTAGTCATATCATTAAAATCATGTCTTGCTTGTCATGAACGGCATGGTTTACATGCCGTGGCCGTTGTGCTCTAGCGGCCGTTTCGTCAACATATCTACCAAAATTAGTATGTCAAGACATTTCTGCATGGCTAACATAAATGAGAGGTAGTAATAATAAAATCATGACCTGCATGTCATGTATAGCATGACATATGTGACATGGTCATGGTGCATTTGTGGCTGTTTTGCCAGCTTGACGTGTACCAAACTTGGCATTTGGTGATGTGACTGTACAACCAACATTAATTACAGGTGATAACGTGACAATCATGATATGCATTACCGGTACAGAATTATTTTCATGGCACGCATATGATGCGCTTACGTCCAGTTCGCTAGCTTGATATACAACAAAATTCCTATGGCACGACACGACTGTATAACGAACATAAATGACATGGTAAATTGAAAATCATTACATCCATGTCATGTAATGATTTACATGACACGCTCATGGTGTGCTCACTGCTGTTTTGCTAGCTTTATATTCAGCAAAATTGGCATTGCGTAACGTTACTGTATGACGAACTTAAATGACAAGTGGTGATATGAAATAACGACATTGATGTCATGTAAAGCATGACCTCCATGACATGCTCATGGGGTGCTCATGGTTACCTAGTTCCCTAGCTTGATATACACCGAATTCGGTGTTGTGCTACGTGACTTTATGAGAAACACGAATGACAGATGGTAAAATGAAAATCATGACATCCATGTCATGTACAACATGATTTACATGCCACGCTCATGGTGCGCTCACAGCCGTGTCGCAAGCGTGATATGCACCAAAATCGGTATTGCGTGACAGGTCTGTGTGTTAGAAAAATGTAGGTTAGTGTTGCCATTTCAAAGAAGGCCTTTTCCATATATCGTATTGTTGACGATGGGACGTGTTTACTTACAGAATGGCCCACCTACCCAGCTGCCGAGCAGCATGCCTACTGGCCGAACATCCTGAGTGACCCACCCGTGTCTGTGCGCAGCTTGAGCTGCCACTACGCATCAGCCTCAGTCACCATCTGTACTGTCCTGGCCACGGCTTTCATCTCCACCACGGGGAAACTAGCCGATGCGGCTGACGGAGGTGAGGTCGCTGAACGTACCGCTTTTCACAAAAGTATACCCCGCGCCTCCACCATAATTGTGGCAATGGAACGCATTTATTTACAGAATGTAGAATGAATGCAGAGGTACAGCTTGGAGCTAACAGCAGTTCACTGAGCTGCTCGCAAACAAGTGCTGTTCGGTTCTCATATTCTTCACCTACTCTCCGACAGCATGTTTCACTATGTTTGTCATTTCTATAAGAGATTTGATGTCAGATTTAGAAAAACATATCGACACTGATGTGTAGATAATTTTACATAAGACACAACGGCAATGCCACCAGAGGCTGTTAAACGAATAAAAAAAATTGTATATGGCGACGTGAATTAACTAGGTCATGTAATGTCGAATGCACAAACCAAACTTCTCATGCACATGCATTGCACTGTAGCTCTGTTTGTTTAGTTGTTAAAGATGCAAAACAACAGCCCAATATGGAGGCACCAAACTCATCAGTAATATAGCTTATAGAATGACCGAAATCGAAGCGCCGATAGTGAAGTATCGTTTTATTTTAAGGTTATGTTTAAGCATAAGTTGACTGCGTGGGGTACCTTAAGAAAAAATGCTTTGTCTAGTCTGGCTATGTAGCTCACAGACATATTTATTAACTTATTAAATAAATCAAAGAAAACATGGTGCGAGGACAGTCGTATGAAAGCTGGACTGCTGGCTAGAGATACATGGGCCGTATGTTTAAGACCTTTGATTTAGTTGGGCAGGAAACTTGAGGGAAGGCAATAAATTTCTGTGAATCATTTAGTGTGCCAGCAGTAACAGTAAGTGTGCATGTACAACTGCAAGCTTAATTGGAAGTAGTAAAGCATGTATATATAAATTATTGGCAGACGTGTGTGTCAGTTCAGTTAAATTTATTAAGCTACTGCATGCTGTGCTTCATGCTGCATTTGCCTGGGAAAAAATGGTGTCAATTATTAGCCCTGCCATTACATCTCTTTGATGAACCAAACATGTTATCTCAAATATCAATTCTTTTAATAGTGAAGTAGCACTATTGCAGAAGCTTCTTGTCATAAACGGTTCAGGCTGTGCTATTCTATCAATAACATTACGTGATTGTGGGGTACCGTAGTTTTTGCTTTCATTTGTGTTTTGCTAAGGGAGCATGAAGCCAAAAGGGGGGTCTTATTTGCAGTATTCACAACCAAGATGTATCATTCAAGGACAGTGGCGATAGTGCTGCATTAGTTAACGCAGTTAACACAGTTAATAATTGGAGAATGTCATTTTTGATATATCTACATGTTTTCTCGTCACAGAACTCTGAAGAATGCGATTATGATTTTGTGGCGTGCCAAGCACTGAGATTGAACAGACGACACAAGGGGAATGAAAGAAGGGCTCGTTTTCCTTGTTAGGCACAACGTACTGAAGCAAACTGTTAATGAAGCCAAGGTAGGCGCGAATATCTTAGTTTTAATTGTAGTGGGGTATTATGACAAATTCAAAGAAATTAAAGCCAATGAAAGAGACTTGCTGCTGCCAGAGACTGGATCTGCAACCTTTGGATAGTGCATGTAATGCTGAACCAGTGGGGGCTGCGACAGTGGTAGTTGTCCCATCTTTCCCCTTAAGCACCTCGTGTGTAATCCCAGCAGTGCATGCTAGTGCCACTTGTGGCCATTGGCAACTGGCCAATGAACCCTCGTATACTACCTGAAGCCTCAAGTCTGCCGTGACAGCACCCTAGCTATGAAAGGACGAAATAAGTGAGGTGAATTAAGGGCTCATTGAATTGAAGACACTTGTAGTGAACAGGACGAAGCCTGCATATCAAATGACTTTAATGCAAGAATGTTGGTTTTTTGAAGAGTTGAAAACTGGGCATGTTGGCAAAACATACCCAAGATTTAAAACCGTGCAAAAGCAGCAGAAGTCACAGAAAAAATAACATAGTGCTCAATCTTTCTTGTACCCTCTGGTGTTCTTACACTTCTATTAAATCTTGAGCTACATTCATGATGAAATACAATAAGGTTGGCATGTTACGATCCACTGTGCACATAGACCACACTTTGATTTATGTAATAATGTGATGTGAGTGCTGATTGAGTTTTCTGTGCAAATTACTTATTTGGCAAGCTGCGTTTTTCATCCTTTTTTCAGTACCCTAGTGTGGGAAAGCTTGACATAAAATTCATAACTGCATTTGTCTGCAGAATTGGTTACTCCACTCATAGTTGCTCTAAATGCATCCTGAACTGATCATTCAAGGTCAAATTTTGGTATATCAACAGAGATCTGTGTTTAGCTATCATGTTTGGTATGTACTACTTCTGTACTGTAAGGCCTCTCTTGTGCAGAAGTTGATGGAATGTTTATTATGCATGTACCCAGTGTAGACGACGGACTGTTCAAAGGATTGAAGCGATGGAGAGCTTGCTGTGAAAGATGGGAGCATTCTTCCATAGGCCTGGGCAAGTCCATATTAAGCGGTAGGTATTTGTTTCTTGGTCTGCAACTGGGCAGTTCAGATATTCATGACCTATTGTGAAATGAAGTCGTGAAAAGTAGCTTGGGCTTGTTAGTGCACAATGTGAGTAAAATAGTGCACACTTAGACAGTGACAGAGTAAACATCATGATGCAAGCACTATCAACTAATGTTTATTTGGAACAGCAGAGAAATATGTGAGGTGAGTGCACGTGTCACACCGCATCACTGCAAACAATCTGAAATCGGCACTAAGGAATGTAACTAGAAGCGAAAGTTGGGCTAGTTGGCGCCGTTTTTAAATCCCAAGAAAGAAAAAATAAGGAATGTAAGTTGCTTTTCAGACAAACTAACAGATGACGTGCTAACATACCCCTTGCCTAACCTCTCAATCATTTCGGCTCCTATTGTCTCAAGGTCTGCGCTTTCTTTACTCTTCAGATTCCCGTCGACTTCATCAAATTCAGGCTGACATCCTCACGTGCTATAGTGCATAGCCAGAAGACCCTAGTTTGCAACAGTCTTCTTTCATCTTGTGGAATGGCTAATGTAGAACATTTCACTACACAGTGTGATCCAATACACAGCATGATCAATACATCTAACAAACGTAGATGTATGTTTCTTTGAGCATGCCACCAGCCACTCCGTCCCAGGCTCACTACTATTGCAAAGTCTGAAAAATTTTTGAGGGGCACTAAACAAAACAGGTACGTCAACGTGACCAGCAATCTCAGATTATGCACAACATCATGCATATAAGGCGCTACAACAATGCTCTCGATAGTGCGGGAAGATAATTTGTGAAATAAACTTTCGACCACTGCTACCTGTAGATTACTCAGATAACCAGCTTCCAGCAAGTGACATCCTCGAAAACAAAAACAAACGCGGTTTTTGCAGGCACATGATCCCCCGTGACAGCGGCCCCTTTTTAGTTTTGGTATGTTTTACTGCATCGCATCATTTAATTGTAGCAGAGCCAAATTAGGTACATCTCCTCTTGTTTGTGAGATGGTTGTAAAGCTTTGGTTGCAGTTTTATACGACATGCATGCAAGCATGCTTTTCCCAGGCTTGCATAATGGAAGAGAAAACATGCTTAATTGTCGCTGCAGACCACACAAATTATTGACAAGCAGTTGAAATCAAATAGGTGTGGCACTTTAGTTTGACCGTTCTTTGCCATGGAGAAAGAAAAGGCACCTATTCCACACTGCATGCTGTGTTAATTTAGGACCCCTCGCCTTACTCTCACTGCAAGGGCTCCCTCAACTTTTAATAGCCCACAACGTCACCAAAATCCATGGCTGAGAACCTGTGCACTAGGCTTTTATCTAATATTTATGTTCATTGAATGGAATGCTATTCCACGCTTGCAAAAGCAAGGCGTATGTAATGATTTTTCCATTGCTCCCATTCATAGTGATTTATTCTTAGGCAAACTTGACAGTGGACAGTCTTACTCATACTACCATTTTAAAGGCCATCGTATTTGTGGGTGCCTGTCTGTTTTTCATTAACAATGACTCGAACTCTCTTGGGACGAGTGCTTGTAGCATTTTTTACTACGTGAGTGCCCGGTGTTTCTGGATTTAACATTTGGGCTTCTTGTTGAGGGATAATTAAGATTTCTCGAGATAATGTTTCATTGTAGCCGTCACTGCACCTGCTGTTGTTATAAACCTTGAGCGAACAATCCTTTGATGCTGTTCCTTTCATCGCATTCCAGGCTGGTAGACAGGAGCATTGCTAACATGACCTTCCATAATGCTATGTTGAAAATCTGTCTGCTTTTGACTGTTCAGGCACTTGGGAATAAGGCAACTTGATTGCTGGAAGCTGATTATTTAAGTAAGCTACAGGTAACAGTGGCAAGAAGTTTACTTCACAAATCATCCTATCAGTGTGCCCGCACTGTCAAGTGCACTGACAGGAGACAATGTTGTGGCTTACATGCACGAGATTGCTCTTAATCTCATGAAAATTCTTGGTCACATTGATGTATCTGTTCTGTTAAGAGCCCTTCGAGAACTTTTCAGCCTTTGCAAAATTAGTGTGCTTTGGGAAGGAGCCGTCGGTGACGTGCTTTGAAAGTAACATAGATCTAAGTTTGTTTCATGTGCATACCATTCAGTTTATCTGATTTCGCTGAATTGTAGAATGTTCAAAAGTGGCCACTCTACTAGGTGCCTTAATGATCATTTAAGAGAGCATTGTGGCAATGAATAAAAACGCAGACGGTCCTATAGCCATGCAATTTGGCTCGTGTGAATGTCAGCATGAATTTCATGAATTTGACGTGATTGTCAAAAATGAAAAGTTATTCCTGAGGTAACTCAAGCCGAAATGATTGAGTGGTTGGGCACACGGTGTGTTAGCACACCTTCTGTTAGTTTGCCCAAAAAGCAACTTGCATTCCTTTGTGCCAATTTCAGATGGTTTGCAGTCATGCCTCTGTGACATGCACACTCACCTCACCCATTTCTGTACATACGTCTTTGTCTGCTGTTTCCAATAAAGATTTGTTATAGTTAGCACTGGTGCCCTGTTGCTTTCTCCATTCCTGTCAAAATGTGCTCTATTTTGCTCACCCAGCTGACAAACCTATTGCACCCATTTAGTGAAGAACTCCAAGACAGGAAACAGTATGTAACAGCAAGGGCATGTCATATTGTTCAAACACACAGCGTTGCAACTTGCCTGCAGCCTAGTCTGCACCTTAACAGCTCTTGCAAAGAGTTTCTGGGTGTTTTGTCACGTCGTCTGCATACTAAGCAACCAAGCTCAAAGTTGCCATGAACAGAAAAGAAAGCCGGGTCATTCCACGCCAAACATCCCAGCCATTTCGGCGACCATCTCCAGTGTATTCGAAAAAAATTGTGCTGATTTGCTGCACTGAAAACAGTTAACTGCTGTAATATTTCGCAGAGAAAAAAAATTTTTGGTCACGTGGGTGCCTTCCGAATTTCGCAGAATGTCGTCTGGGTGTTGCTTGTGAGAAAATTTATTCTAAGAGTTTAATTTCTTGTTTCTACATGAAATTTGGATTACATATTTAGCAAAAGTGTTTCTGTAAGGTGTGTGAAGCTCAATAATATTCGCGTAATTTTTCTGCTATACACGCCTCCAGGAATTTAGCCAAAATGTTCCATGTTTACATTTTTTTAATTGCACTATTGTGCCATGTATGAATAACTGAGTAATGTATAATGACTCCACAGAAGATACATTTTGCGCAAAAAAATATTTTCAGACCCCTCAAGTTTCTAAACATTGCGTGAAAAAATCACGAATTTCAGAAAATCGTAATTTTTGTCCACATTCAGACGCAATTTGCAACCTGTGGTGCTCCAATTAAAAATCAACTTTATACCTCAATCGAAAGCAAATGAATAGTTCTTCTCATATGGCAAGTTTTATCATTGCAATTTTTGTTTTAAGGAAGAAAATAATTTTTGAAATTTCCCCATTGACGACACAGGGAACTTCAACCAGGGAGCTGTACGTATCAACGTTTTTAGAACCATTCAGTTTTGCAGCTCCGCTGGCGAGCCGGCATACGCGGGCGACGCGTGAACTTGCGGCGCTGCTGTTCCATTTTGCTTCGCTTGCCATGGCTATACCATGGCCACCGGGATCGGCTACGGCAACGCAGCGTTGCTCCCAATGGCGCGTTGCCGAAGCTCATCGCGGAGGCGACGCACCTGCCGGCGTGAGCTAGGACGCGCACTGAGTAGGCGCTTGAGACGCGATGCGCGTTTCTCACGACGCGTGAGCTCACGCCTCCTTGAACAGCTAAATAGCGCAACTTCAGGGACAAAAAACGAGAGAGTGCGACACACACAAGCGCTGACTCCGAACTGATCGATGCAATGTTCAACACATGTTAGAATATCTTTCTGGGGGATCGAATAATATAGATCTTTGATGTCCACTGAAAAAACTTGACATTTTGGCCCTGTGATTCTGCTGCAAATAAGTGACCAGTGCCTCGTGAGTTTTTTGGTGTGGAACGGGTCATCAAGATTAAACAACTTGAGCTTAGTCTGCAAAAAAGCTTGCAACAGACTTCTGCCAACAGTCACTTTCAGATACCATAACCCTTAACGGAAGACCAGGTTTATGCGTTTTCGCTGAGAAAAACATTTCAAGGCACATCTTATCACTTTTCTCAATAGACCGCACGAGAGAATCCAAGTGAAGTTTTTGGCACAACTTCTTTGGTTTGGCTTTACACTGCCTTAATGATACATCCTTGCATTGACGAAACACCGAGTCCACTGCTTCCTTAGCCTTCTGCTCAAAAAATACAGTTCAGAAACACTGTAAACCCACCTTCTTTGTCGGAGGGTAGAAGGCACATATCTTGATCCTTTAGGGTATGGAGCTACCTTCTTGACAGGTACCGTTGGCATTGCCGACTTGTAACGACGATGCACGTCAACGCCCTCCGAGACACATCTGGCTTTGTCCTCGGACGCGAGGTTCGCCACTTGTCTCACAAGAGAAAGGAACTCTGGCGGCGTTGACGTGCTTCGTCGTTACAAGTCGGCAATGCCAACGGTACCTGTCAAGAAGGTAGCTTCATACTTAAAGGATCAAGTATGTGCCTTCTACCCTCCGACAAAGAAGGTGTGGGCTTACAGTGTTTCTGCACTGTATTTTTGAGCAGAAGGCTAAACAGCGGACTCGGGACTCGGTGTTCCGTCAATGCAAGGATGTA
Organism: Rhipicephalus appendiculatus; assembly: GCA_030522465.1. Classification (NCBI taxonomy): domain Eukaryota; kingdom Metazoa; phylum Arthropoda; class Arachnida; order Ixodida; family Ixodidae; genus Rhipicephalus; species Rhipicephalus appendiculatus. The sequence goes on along the minus strand of JALIZH010026045.1, from coordinate 13,545 downwards.
TCATTAAGGCAGTGTAAACCCAAAGCAAAGTTGTGCCAGAAACTTCACTTGGATTCTCTCGTGCGGTCTATTGAGAAAAAGTGATAAGATGTGCCTCGAAATGTTTTTTCTCAGCGAAAACGCATAAACCTGGTCTTCCGTTAAGGGTTATTGTATCTGAAAGTGACTGTTGGCAGAAGTCTGTCGCAAGCTTTTTGCAGACCAAGCTCAAGTTGTTTAATCTTGATGACCCGTTCCACACCAAAAACTCAGAGGCAGTGGTCACTTATTTGCAGCAGAATCACAGGGCTAAAGTGTCAGGTTTTTCAGTGGACATCAAAAGACCTATATTATTCGATCCCCCAGAAAGATATTCTAACATGTGTTGAACATAGCATCAATCAGTTCGGAGTCAGCGCTTGTGTGTGTCGCACTCTCTTGTCTTTTGTCCCTGAAGTTGTGCTATTTAGCTGTTCAAATGAAGTACCAACTAGCCCAAACATGCACCTTATCACGCCTCACGACGCGCGAGGCATGATGCAAGATGGAACTGCAGCGCCGCTAGTTCTTGCGTCGGCCGTCGCATCCATTTCGGAGAGCAAGCGTCTATGGGGAGCTGCGAAACTGACCTGGTTCTAGAAACGTTGGTACGTATGACCAAATGAGAAGCTAGCCGTCAATGGGAAACTTCAAAAATTATTTTCTTCCTTAAAACAAAAATTGGTAATGATAGAACTTGCCACATAAGAATAACTGTTCATTTCCTTTCGATTGAGGTATAAAGCTGATTTTTGATTGGAGCACCACGTGGTTCAAATTGCATCACAATATGGACAAAAATGACAATTTTCTGAAATTTGTGACTTTTTGCCTAAAAATTGGAAACTTCAGGGGTCTGAAAATATTTTTTTGCGCAAAATATACCTTTTGTAGACTAAGTTTTCATGGCTCAGATATTCATACAAGGCGTAATATTGCAATGAAAAATATGCAAACATAGAACATTTTGGCTAAATTCTTGGAGGCGTGTATGGCAGAAAACAAGCACTAATAATATTCAGCTTCAAACACCTTACACAAACGCTTTTTCTTAATATGTGAACCAAATTTGGTGTAAAAACAACAAACGACACTCTTAGAATAAATTTTCTCACAAACAACGCCCAGACAACATTCTGTGAAATTCGGAAGGCACCCACGTGACCAAAATATTTTTTCTCACTGTAATATTCCAGCAATTCAATGTTATCAATGCAGCAAATCAGCATGACTTTTTTTCGAATACATTTGAGATGGTCGCCAAAATGGCTGGGACGTTTGGCGTGGAATGACCCAGCCATGAGCGAGAATAAGTAGGACATGTTTATTTTGTTAGTGGTCATTTTGATCTAGTGCTTGGTTCTATACAAGTTATACCTAACTGAACATGACAATGAAACTATCGCTTTGGAAGCTAGACAGCATGTCAGTGTGAGTGTCACAGAATGCAAAATGCTCTTGGGAGGTTGTGTAGCTAGCTTTGCTGCATACTGCAACAGTACTTGTAATAAGTCAGTGCATTGCAAAGCCAAGTCCCCATCAATAAAAACAGGAGCCTCTGCAACATTGATTCCATTGTCAGGCATTGAGTTTCTCGAGCCTGACGAGCAGGGGCATGCATGGCTTATGAACTCCGAATGGAATGTGTTATGTTTAATAATGTGCTACACAGTATGCTGCAAGAGAAAGTTGGGTAGCATCGACATGCTTGCCTTGAGCTTATGATGCCGTCTATGACACTCTCTCATCGTGCATTTTGAGTTAACTTGTGAAAACATCAGTGAAGGTCGATTCGCAACGCTGTCCTTGGCATGTCGTGGGAGCGGAAACCGTGTGCACTTAGCAATGGCTCATTGCTTATGTTTTGACTTGCTTATTTCATGTTACATGTGCCTTGTCTTGTGCAGAAAGGTTAAATGTCACAGAATGTGTTCTTTTCTCCTCTTTAACCCTTTTAATTTGGCCCTTTTGATAATAACTAACACTCCTTCTAAGCCAGTCTCTGTTTTAATCTGTTCATGGCCATTGCACGTGGCCAACAGTTAGTGTGCAAAATCGTATTTTCACTTTTACGTTGCTTTCAAGCTTTCAAGATCACCCTTTGCTGGAGCAGTTACTTATGTCTGATCTCAGTATGATAATCAAGCATTTCAGCTGAACTTAATGTCTCCCCTTGGTGTCTCTTTAATGTCACCTGCACAGAAGTCATTTGGATTTTATTTATGTGGACATTACATTTCACTTGTACAGGGGTTTTAGGGCCCTTTCCTTTTATGAGTTTGGGCATGCTGCGGATGCATCAAAATTTAAATCCTTCTGCAGTGTGGCTCGTTTGTTTTTACAAGGTAGATGCAAAATTCAATTTTGGCAAAAATTGCTTTCTTTCTTTTGGTTCAAGTGTTTTGATCTTTTTTGTTTCTTCTCTTTTCAGATGAGCCATGGTGCGAAGAGTTTTATTAGTATGGTTTGGAGGAATAAACCTCATCGTTGTGCGTTCAGAGCAGCGGGATGTTCACTATTTACTTGGCAAGAAGTAGTATGTATACTTGCTTCCCACCACACCTATATACTGTTTCACACCTTGTAGGAAGCACAGTGAATGCTACAACCTTTGCAGAAAAATCTGTGTGCCAACTAGTTCATTTTGTTGCTTTACAGTCACCATTGTGCTCAACTTGACACCACACTGTACACAAAAAGCTGTAATAATAGGTGTGTGACGAAGAAGGTTATGGTGCTTTACATGCAGCTACCACAATGGTTATTGACTGATGCCAGCGGAAGCTTCTACCTTGCTGTGAAAAAGTTGTTAGACATCACGCAATGATGGCGATGGAAATTTCCACTGGATGTTAACACAATAGTTGTGAAAAGACATGCATGTACACATTGCCCCTGGTGGACTAGAAAGAAAAATAATGGGTGCCAACCAAAAAGGTGTTGTCAAGAATAAAATGACGTCTCGGCTTCCACACGGAAGCCTTGTTCACCCAAAACGTCATTTCATTTTTGACAACCTTTTGGTTGGTGCCCATTATTTTTCTTTCTACATTGCTATTACATCCCGACAAGACGAGATTTCGTCAAATGCTCAAATTAACACATTGCCCCTGTTGAAACGTTTTTATATTTGGTCGGCCAATTCATTTATTAAGCTGAACAGGAATATATCTTTGAATTGCCAGACTCTTTGTAATTGGCATCCAACAGTGTTTTCACCAGTTTCATCCTGATATTTTGTCAGACCCACGACTTCATGAAGCGAAACTACATACAATTTTTTGTATGTGGTGCCAGAAAACTTCAGTGAAAATAACAGACCAAATATAACGACACTTGTAGCCTCACATACGTTTTAACGGGGGAAATGTGTACACGCATGTCATTTCTCATGACTGTTGTGTTAAACATCCAGTGTAAATTTTAGTCACCATCACTGCATAATGCATTTGTCCTCTTTCTAACAACTTCACCGCAAGTAGCAGCTGCCGCTGGCATCAGTATATAACCAAGCGGTAGCTGCGTGTAAAGCACCGTAACTTCCTTCCCCATGCAGCACTGATTATTAGAACTTTTTTAGGTACAGTGTAGTGTCAAGGGGTGCACATTTGTCACTGTAAAGCTACAAAATGCACTATTTGGCACATACCATATTCCTCATTACATACAAAATTCTTAGGAGACGTTACATACAACATCTTCAAAGAGACATGTAACACAGTGTAAAATAGCACAAAAACACACGGACACAAGCGAGACAACACAAGCGCTACAATAGCGCCTGTGTCGTCATCGCGCTTGTGTCCGTGTTCTTGCGCTACTTTACAATGCATTACGAACTAGCTCTGATTTCCGTATTACGTAACACATTCCTAAGGTGTCATTACGTATAACATTTCTAGGAGACATTACGTACGCCATTCCAAAGGTGGCGTTACGTACAACATTTCTAGGAGACAATATGTATGACATTCCGGCGGAGGCCTTACGTACAACATTTCTAGGAGACAATACGTATGACATTCCTACGGAGGCATTACGTACAACGTTTCTCAAAGGACATTACGCACGACATCCTTAAAGAGACTCCGTTTAAGAAAATTGTTATAATTTGGAAAAGGAAAAGTGATCGGCACCTTTTTACCTTCAGCTTTTTACGTAAACAGGGGTCCAGATTTTTAACAGTGTAGGTAAGTGCCATATTGCAATATGATCCGCGTTATACAGTGGAAGGCATGACGCTGCGCAGCGGGGCAGAACACAGAACAAAGATGCCGAACTGTATCAGTTGCGTGTAGCTTGCGAACGTCTTTTTCTTGTGAAAATGAACAATCTAGAGAAAGGAAAAGAAGCATTGTGCAACATCGCAAGAAAATGTACATTTATGTCGGTGATATATAGAGGCGAGGTCAAACGTAGTGGAATACTTCTAAATTTAATGCGCACACCTGTTTTTTCTAAGGAGTGGGGGGAGGGGAGGGGAGGCAGCCATTGTTTCTTAGTTGCTGCCTTGTCACTAAAGGCTGTTACATAATCGGTATATCTTGGAAATTGCAGCAGTGAAATGTGAAAATCGTATGAATCCAGTGCGATCCCCAGCAACCTGTGACAAAAGGCAGTACTGCCCTCAGCTCTGCAGTGACGCAATAGCTTTTTGTTTTCAAAAGAATATGCGGTGAACAATCAGTACTCTCGTCCGAAATTCATAGTACGGTTTAGAGAGAACAGGTAATGAATGCAGTTTTCAGTATATCGATTCATGTGGCACAGTTCCTTATGCCTGGTCCCGAGGTATGACTATTTTATTCTCGTCGAATTCGGGATCCACCACATTCAATCAAAGCCGCGCTAGAACGAACCCTCGTCAAACGCGTGTATCAAGCAGCACTACACGTCCTTTTCGAAAAACATTTTCCAAGCAAGAGGAAATGAAAGCAGTAGTAGAATTACTTTCGCTGTTCTATCTTTGCTCTAGATACACGAATGGTGAGTGTTTGCATGGATTGTATTGTTTCGGAATGATGCTGCTCTACTTTCTAGCAGTTACGTTTAGTAACAAATGAGGTAGATTTATATCATATATTGTAAATATGCTATCTATATGTTAGAAAGTTCTTGATATTGGATGCATTCATTGTTAATTTTTTCGGTAGTGTAGGCGACTACCGCATATTGAAATGATTTTTCAGAGGAAAGTTTCACCCAGAGCATGAACTATGTTTGACTTACTGTTATATGGAGTACTATCTTGAGATTCGAATTTGAAATGACAGCATGCGATGCAATCGGTGAGCTACTCGCAGCAGTTGATCATATGAGTGGTCGCATTTTGTTCTGATGCCCAGTACATTCTTAAGCGTTGCCTTTTGTATTGTACGCCGGAGCATAGAAGACGCCGCCTATATGACGCCCAAATATCGCATCAACGCAGACAATGAAAATTCAAAAAACCCCAATTGCTCGTGGAAATCCTGGTGCATTATGTTGAGCAGCTTGCTTTCATTCAGAATTTTTTATTTTAAGAATATTTTTTTTTGCCTTCCATTTTTTGTCTTCGTTCTCTTCTTTATCTTTCTGGGTGTTTCCTGTATCTCTTTTTGTACGTGTTGCTTCCTATTTATTTCTTTGTATCTCTATCTATTTCTTTCTCTTTCTCGCTCTTTCTATCTTTCTTTCTCTTTCTGTCTTGTTTCCTGTTTTTTTATCTCTTTAGCCGCATCTTTCTCTCTCTTCGTTTGTTTCTCTTTATTTCTTTTGTCCTCTCTCTTTCGGCCTTGCTCTCCGTTTTTCCTATCGCTTTTTGTCATTACTCTTTGTCTCTCATTCTATGTCTTTCTCTCTTTTTGCGGTTTATTCCGTTAATTGTATCTGTTTTTCTCTTCTCTTTCTATCTATCACTGTCTCTCTGTTTTTTTTTTCTCTTTATATCTTTCTATTTCTCTGTCTACCCCTTTCTTTCTTTCTTTCTTTCTTTCTTTCTTTCTTTCTTTCTTTCTTTCTTTCTTTCTTTCTTTCTTTCTTTCTTTCTTCCTTCCTTCCTTTCTTTCTTTCTTTCTTTTTTCCTTCCTTTCTTTCTTTTTAATTTCTTTCTTTTTGTCTTTCTTTCTTTCTAGTGTTTTGCGCGTCCCGCTTCGCCGAGCAGAGTCTTCGTTTAATGCTCGCACCTGTTATAGCCGGCAGTAGGGCTTGTCTTATAGCTGTGGTTCATACCTACCTGCTGTTTTTTGCGCACGCGAAATGTTTTACGGCGGGCTTAAACATTCCCGCTGTAATAAGCGTTGGAATCGGTCATTCGTGATTACTTTGTTCATGGATAAAAACGCTGAAGCTCTTGTGGTTAATGGTCTCCATAACATAGAGCCTGAATGCGGGTGCTTGTATTCGTACCTTTAATCTTTGCTCTAGGTTATGATAAGCCAACTGCCTGTTATTTTAAACCTGATTACGGCAACTGCACTGGGAAAAATGAAACACGAGTTTACTACGACGAGAAGCAACGCATCTGTCTATATTTCACCTACAGTGGATGTGGCGGAAATGGAAACAACTTCAGAAACCTTCGGTTATGCTGGCGTCGATGCCTACGTAAGTAAAAAGAAGTTGGCATAATCCTACCACGGCTTAGACACATTGATAAACAGGTTTGTTGTTGCCTATATTATAATGGGTTCCTCTGCCGAGAACAAGATTGTAAGTAAAGCGGTCGAGGCACCACAGCAGGGGCGATGTCCCACTCAGGAACAGAGCTCTTTCTCTTGATAAGGAGAGGCATTATGAAAGAACGAGGTGGTTTTCAAGCCGACATAGATATTCAATGAGTGTTATGGTTAATGGCAGAGACTTAGCGTCAGCTGGCGCATTTTTGCAGAAGCATTGCAAATCGCAGGGTTAGTTTACTCTATTCTTAAGAAACAGAAACAATAGACGGCCCCACTTTTTCCTTCCTGCGCCAAAATTTACAGTTTGGTATTGTTATCCAGACACGCTCCTGTCTCACACCATGTCGTGTGTGCTGACTTAGAATGACGAAGTATGCGAACATCGTAGCTAGCCTCACTTCTTTTGCGTGGACGCGATTTAAGAGTTTCTACGAGAGTTGTACGTAACGCGTTACAAGTAATCGATTCCTTGTAATCAATCACACTTAATTGTTATTTTGTAGTATAATTACTTACTTTTTCGAAAGTAACGTAGTCAAATATTTTTTTTTCCAAAATGAAGTGTAACTAGTTTAATTCTTTGGCAGTTCTCGTACCGAAAAATATGCGGCCGTTCTGTAGGAACGTAGTAACGGCTCGCCTTGTCAGACGGGGGGGTCCCTACAGAGCTATTTTTTACCCATTCATTGGCCTTACGTGCAACGCCTTACCCAAGCACCAGCAAGAGCGAAGCGCGACACTTCATAGAGGACATCGGTTCAAGCGTCGAAGCACTGTGACACTACGAGCTGGTCAGCAAGGCGTCCCTACGTTATAATAGCGCCCTCTTTTTCCAGCGCATGCATTGAGTGTTCAGTGTAGCACTTGACCTCTTAAAGAAGAAACCTAGAAGCATCAGCGACGATAGCTTTGAAAATCAACTCCTGCTGAAAGTTAACAGCGTATAACACTGTTACAGAAGTCATAGTAAGTCTCCCAGACTTCACGCAAGTCTCCAGTTCTCCCTTTACCAAGCAAACCACAGTGGTTCGTTGCAGTTTGAGTAAACTTGCGTCATTGTGTTGCCGAAATAAAATTTTAAAGGAAGGTAACACAAAGGTAATTAACTCGATTTCAGTAACTGCTCAGTCACTTTCATGGGGCTCTAATTGACCGCCGTACTCAATTACACTTTAAAGAAAGTAATTGTAATTTTAATTGGTTACTTATTAACGCGATAGCGTTAAAGAGCTCGTTTGGCAGAAATTCCGGCGTCAGCGTCGGTGTCGGCGTCGTTGGTTGTGAGCGAAAAATCATCATCTTGTCCATGACCGAAAAATCATCATCTTGTCCGTGACCGAAAAATCGAGAAAGATGCAAATAAAATAAATAATAAACTTTTAGGCTCCGAGTGAGGATCGAACCCGATTCGTCTGCGTGGCAAGCAGGTGTTCTACCACACAGCCATGCCTCTGCTTTGAAATACTGTGAAAATAACTTCCTCTGCTTGGAAATGCAGTGAAAATAACTTCCATGCTTCGCAAACGCAAGCGTCCTTTATATAGGCGTCGCAATATAACATGTAATATCCCAGAAATATTGCGTGGTACAAGCGTACATTGCCATCTGGCGTCAGAATATGTGACTATCATAAAGATTCCATAGTTTAAAGCCAGCCACCCATTACAAACGGCACAAACCTTACTGCGCGTATTCCCTTAACACCACGTAGTGGGTGCATAGCAAGTTCGAAAACATTTCCCACATTTGCCGCGCATAATTTCTCCTGGTTTAAAGCATACAACCCATTACATAGCATGCACTAAGTGATTGAAGTACGCAGTAGGCACGGGATATCGCTATCGCGTTCAACTCTTAAAGGCGAAGCTCCAGGGTACCCCAATTTTTTTCTCTAACGTTTACAAGTCTGGTGTCTACTGGCCAACATAGCCCACAGTGATGATGACTACGACAGATCGATGGAAATCTGTTTGTTGGCTGTGTCAGACAACTTCCACATGCGTACCTGGTAGCTTTACAGGCAGCAACCGCGTACCTGTGAAAGTCTTCATTCAGCAGAAGACCTAAAAATACACGCAAGTGAAACTTCCTTGACTGCCTTTGGGTGAGATCATGCCGACCATCTATAATTCACTTATTACATGACAGCACACTGCGTCTCTCTGTTTTGAACGTTTCATCGTCCTCTTCGGTATCCCCGGTGTTCCCTTCACGAAAATAGTTATGTCATAGAAATAAATGGTTTCATGAGCGGACAGCGTTTGTCTATTCTGTGCAGAACACGTCACTCTCCCGCTGCGACCAAACTGTATTTGTCCTTATCAGGTATATTTATAATGCGCAGTTGACTTCATGGCTTCAAGCTGACTTGATGTAAGTTCTCGAAGTTTTGCGATTCACGCGATGACCGTCATCTTCGTGTCGCCGCATGATTTCCCATCAACACTTAAAAAACTTACAGCAGCAATGTTCCAGAAGCAATAACTATTCATTTCATTTGTCCAAAGGAAGACTACGATTAAATAATAATAATAATAATAATAATAATAATATTATTTTTTTTTAAAGAACTGATACAAACACTTCCCTGCTGGTCATACTTTTCCCAAAATTGTTAGGAAGCATAGTGGTACTGAATTTTCCAAGTGATCGCGGTCAGCTCTATGACTATAACTTTAGCTTAATGTAATGAGATCAGAAGAAAATCGCATTTTGTGACGTGAGCTACTTATCGAACACGAGCTTGCAAAGACAGTGCCTACTTCAAAAATTTGGGTTTTATACGTGTTACTGAAGACAGTGGCAGCCTACACTAACATTTCTATTTGTATTACTGAGGCTATAAGTAATTCAGCAATTGGGCTAGTTTGATCATGCGGGAGTGCCGTTACCAATGTCTTCTGCTATGTTTAGGCAAGGTATTTGGTGGAAATTTTGGGGCATGCCTGACAAAACCCCCCACGCAGACCTGCCTGTCGCCCATGTGCAGTGGCTTCGACGCTATTTATTCAGGCCGTTATTTGGAATCTATCTGATAGTTTTTTTTCAATACAACGACGTGCAATGAGCCGTCAACGCCATCACAAATAGTTCATACAAACAACAACAAAATTCTTCTGTTGCAGATTACAACTTGGACAGAGACCTGTGCCAAAGAACGCCCGGACACACTGTATGCCTATTTAGCGGAGATTATGAAACGATGTGGTATTTCAGCTCACGCCATGATCGGTGCGTGCAGTTTAGTCATGGCCGCTGCGGTTCACTCTACATGAACGTCTTCCCAACATGTGGAGCATGTAGAGATCGGTGCCAGCGTAAGTGCCTCACTTGTGTTTTATATCCCATGGGTCAAAAACACTCACTGGGTCCCTTATGTCTTCACCTAAGACGACCCGAAGCCGAAAACCGCCTTCTTCTCTGTCTTCTCAGTCCATGTGCTGATCTTGTCATGCCCTCTTCCGAAAGCTTTCTGCACGTGTCGTGGTATAACACTGCCTCCTGGATCAAAGGCTTTGCTAGCTGTCTACACCTTGTACCTCACTTGGTTTTGCACTGCCTCCGTAATCAGCTACCCTTTTGACCAAGCGACGTCAGGTGATAATGTTTTCATGTGATGTCACGTCACAGTCAAGTCATGATGACGTCAAATCGTGACGTCATTACATTATATTGATGTTTTACATCATTCGAGTTTACGTCGCCGAAGCGGCACGCCGTTGCCAACGATATATTTGCGCATTTTATGAGGCATCTAAGGGTCTCGCTTTTGTAATCATAGTTTTTACAGCGAAGCAATTTACTTACAGTCCTTGCGTTTCCTATACTGGCGGCTCGCGTGTGTGTTATCGCCAGGCTTAGGGAATGATTGGGCAGAAGGGGAAAGAGTGTGGCGGCGGCGTTTGCCTCGGAGTAAATACACACAGCGATAGCGGTACCGTGCAAAAGCTGTAAATGCGGCCAAAGACCCTGAGCCCGAGGAAGCATGTCGCCGTCTGCTGTCGCTCACGAAAGAGGACCAGGCGTACAGGCATCTGCAGCAGAAACGCGAATACAGTTTTGGTGGTTATCCGTCCCCATATGTATGTGTCGGCACCACAATTTCTTTATGAGGAAGCTGTGGTCAGCTCTCTCATAGCGGTGTACTGAGCCCTCTGAATAGTCTGCCATTTCTTTATGATATGATGTCATGTGTGCAAAAACAAATGTTGCGTTTCATTTTTCAGAAAGAGCCAAATCCATCCAGAAACCGAAACTGGGCTAACTTTCACTGTAGCATAAAGCGCGTTTAAGTATCTTTCACTTTAAGAATAATTGTATTCAAGGCGGGGTAATTCGTTATTGTAACGTAAACTCAAAAAGGCACTTAAGAATTTAAAAAAAAATTTGCCAGATCTGGACATCAACTGCGAATCAGGCAAATGTGGAAAATTAGAAATTGACCACCACCTCGCAAGCGGCAAGTACGAGAAAGACGCTATATGCGTTCACATGTACACCTTCAATGAGTGCTCATAGTGAACTTGACAACTCTGCCTGTCTCTGTAACAAGTGGCGCCATTTGCAAAGCCATTGAAAGACCTTCAGTGGCTGTTAATATCTTGCTTTTCACTTCTAATAAGATTCCGAATAATTTGCGCCAGAGAGTGAACTATCATTACGCTTTATTATAAGTGAATTAGCAGGAATGACATTTAAAGTAAGCCTAGGGGTTTTTCTTGCAAATTTACGAAAGATTCGGAAATCAATCTCGGAATAAAACGTTGTCTTAGGTTGGCATCAGTGTTTTATCCTCGCCGGCGCCGAGATTTCAGCGCATTATGCCGCCGCCGTCGACGCCGCTGCCGAAATCTATAACTAGTAGAAGATTTGCTCTTCTATAGGCTGCGAGTAGTTAGGTGAAAATATAATCGGTGCTGTAAAGCTTTACGCTCGATCTATACCTAGTATGTTACATACCTGATCCAAGATAATCACAGTAGGCTTTTCACGCGTTCATGCATCTGTTGCTATCAAGGTTATCACTTTAAAAACGTTATCAAGGTAACCCAAACATCAGCAGAAGCACTTAGTCCTATACCATAGGGGTCATGACCATTTCTGCTCATTTCACACCCTTTATCTGCTCTTTCGGGACACTGGTGGAAGAAAATAGCAAGGTGAGCTCCTCAAGCAGCACAGGTTTGGTTAAGCTTACCGGTCCAGCGTGTGATCGTACCTCGACAGCAAATGGTGCAATTTACTGATGCTGCTCTGTAGGTGCAGCATAGGCCGAAAGAAGTGCTAATCGCATAAAACTTAAACTAACATTATATTACCAGTGAAAAAAATGGGTCAGAGGTCGTATGTCGGGCTTAAACTGCCAGAAAAAAAAAAAAGAACGAAGAGATTAGCGTCACGAAGAATGCTTTTACAAAGGCTGGCTACGTAGAGAAGTGGTCTCTCCTCAATTGCATTCTTCTTACATGTCTCAGACTGCTTGCTTGGTCGTCTTGACTGCTACGAAGCACTTCTGTCTTTTCTTCCAGACCACATGTACTATCGACAAAAATGTCCAGAAGACTGATATTGATACCATGCTGAAAATTGTGAAGAAAATAAAATTTCGTGCAGTGAAGCGTAATCATTTTTTTCCCTTTTTCTATGCCGTATCAGGAGGAGGAGGAAGAGGAAGGAAAGGCAGGAAGGTCAACTAGACGAGCGTCCGGCTTGCTATATGCCGTATCAATTTAAAGTAGTTACATTGTTTGATCAAACAAAGTTGTAATTTTATTGAATATTCCACAACAGCAACAACGTTTGCGTATCCAGAAATAGTAACTTGACGAAACATACGTTCTGCATACCAATATTTCAAGTCCACCTATGCAACTCTCAAAAACACCAACGAAAATAAGGAAATGTTCGCCATGTTGCGCGCTAACAAATAGTGATGACGCCAATAACTTGGTGAAGCCGAATCTTGCTCCACTGCTGGTGACTGGAATCGCCAGATCACAAAACTTAGCAGATGCACTGGGGATCGACCTGGTCGTACGAAGGAAGGATGAAGTATGGAGAATAGTACGACGAGGCAATACTCAGCACATTTAAGCAGCTCCTCCGGAAACCATTTTTTCCGACAGGCCTGATGCATGTTGGACTACACTATAAGAAAATATTCCCTACAAGAGACAGAGAGAGAGAGTGAGATAAAGGTTGTGTGAAAGGAAGGGAGGTTCACCTGAAGGTAAATATCTCGTTTTATACCCTGCAGTGGGGGAAGATGTTTGGGGGGGGACAGAAAGTTAACAAAACAAAAGAATGAGAGAAGGCTTAAAAATATAAATAAAACACATTCACGCACATACACAAGCACGGTAGTGTCACAGTCGTTTAGCAGCGATCTCGTCGCTTTCTGGTGTGAAGCTGGAATTCTCCGGCATTCCAAAAAGGATTGATCGGAAATCGGCTGGTCATGGAGGTGCGCTAACGTTGCTGAGAGCTATTGTCTCTGGGAGCTGTAGAAAACACAATGGCACAGCAACTGTGCAATGGTCAACTCGCTACCACAGTGATCAGAGGGAGCACTAGGGTGGAGTATACTACAGTGTAAGACGCCTGTCTTTGACGGTTCTCACTCGGTCCTTGTCTTGTGTTGTGCGCTATATGCTGAAACTACTGTATAAGGTCCTGCCGCAGGCAAACCGAGCTTTGCACTACGTGACCGCTGTCAAGGTTCGCGATCGATAAACAAAGACAAACGCTGGCGCAGTGGCCATTTTTCATACTTGCGGTTGTGGCCGTGTATAGTGGAGCACCGGGCAGCTGAGCAGATATCCACACTTAAATCGCACCATTAGATTTCTTATCCCAGTAGCGAAGTGTC
>JALIZH010026044.1:0-13263 GCA_030522465.1 Rhipicephalus appendiculatus | reverse complement strand
GTCTGCCTTACCTATATGCGGACGACACTACAATTTTAACGGCTGGTACCTCGATTAATAATCTTACGTCTAAGCTAAATAGTGATCTCGCAAAATATAATTCGCTGGTGTCGTCAAAATTCATTGGAAATTAACCCCAGTAAAACAGTTTTTATGCTATTTCATCCTACTCAAAGAAAGATCGTCGAATTTCCCTCTATAACAGTCAATAATTACCCCATCAAGGCATCCAATCATTGTCGCTTTTTGGGAGTAATCATTGATTCAAACTTAAAGTACATTTCCCATATATCACACCTCAAGCAAAAAACAGCCTATGGCATCAGAATCCTGATCAAAGCGCGTCCGTACTTTAGTCTAATACCTTGCGTTCTCTCTATTTTGCCTTCATTCACAGTCATTTCACCTACTGCATCGCATCCTGGGGTAACACATACAGTACTCATTTGGCTCCTTTACAATATGTTCAAAACCAGGCCATCCGCATTATTACGTTCCAATCCCCACAATGCAGTGCATCTGCTCTTTTAAAAGAGCACAGAATTTTAAGCATTTACAAGCTTTTTAATTTCAACATGGCAATACTTACTTACAATTCCCTTCACTCAAACATTCCCTTAATAATTTTTAACAGAGGACAACTCTCTAATCAAAACAATACCCGATTTGCTTCAAGTAACAACTTCTTGTTACAAAAAATTAGAACTAACTATGGTAGATTCACTTCTGGGTTCACGGCAATGTCTCTCTGGAACAGTATTCCGAGTGGTGTAAAGGTGTCTTCTAGTATTGGCAGTTTTAAAAAGAAACTATTTTCGTATTTTCTTGACTTGTAACTAATCTTTGTCATTTATGCTGTCTGTCGATTTATTTCGCTGTCATTGATGTTTATTCAATTTTATATCATAATACAGTTCGCTCGTTTTCATATGTCTGAAGGTTTTGCAATTTTGCCGTTTTGAGACCCATCACTTGATGTTTTTTTCTATTTCGCTATTATTAATTCGCATATGAGATTCAGTATAATCATTACTTTATTTATGAGTTCTATTTTTTCTACGTTACATATTAGTACTTGTACTTGTTTGCTGCATTTTCATTTGCATTTCCCCGATTATCTTGTTCGTTTAAATTCTTTCGTGTAATTCAGTATATTTCGACATCATGTTTTATTTCATTTGCTGTCAAGTGTTGTTATTGCTTCTTCCAAACTTATGTTTTCCTGTTTGCAAGTTGCTATTAATTGATTCTTCTTTTTTAATTAGTACAGGAGGTCCCCGTGCAGCCTAGAGTTTTTGGGACCTCCTTCTGTATATTTGTTGCTATGTAACATTTTTTTGAATGAATAAAATTCTTCTTCTTCTTCTTTATTATGGACGAACTTGTGCCCGGAAAACTAGAACCAAGATGTGGGAATTCGCTAGAGCGTCGCACACAAAAACTGTCTCTTCGATTAACGCGCGTATCCTTCAACACTTTCATACGCCGCCTATTAAGATCTGTCTGTAAATGTGCCAAATCATTACGTTATTTCGAGGCAGTCAATATATTCTGCATATACCTGTATATTCTGTATATGCAGTATATCTGTATATGCCTTGACAGATACTAATGTTGTTACTGAGCCAGAAGGGTTTATTTCTTCTATGCAGGATCTTGTGCACCAAGAAGGCATTTTTAATTTGCTTCTTAAACTCGATGCTAAAAAAGCTGGTGGCCCCGATAACATCCCTACAGCTTCTTGCGACGTTACGCAGAGTGGATTTCGCATTACTTGTTCATCATTTATAACGTGTCTATAGCGCAGTGTTCGCTTCCGTCAGACTGGCGCGGTGCTCGTATCCTTCCCATACACAAGTCAGCTGATCGCTGGCGTATATCTAATTACCGCCCAATATCTTTGACCTCAACAAGCTGTAAAATACTCGACATATAATTTGCCGACATTTGATCACATTCTTGGAAGAAAGCTGTTTGCCATCCGACGCCCAGCGTGGGTTTCGGCGTGGTTTGTCAACAGTGACACAGTTGCTTAGTGTATGTCATGATTTTTGACTCCCAATTAACAACAAAGCTCAGATAGATGCTATCTTTTTAGACTAAGCAAAGGCTTTCGACAACGTGCCTCATAATAACTTATTACATAAACTATACACCATTGGAATAAATAGCAAACTGATTGACTTCATTCGGGCATATCTGCAAGATAGGTACCAATATGTCCAGGTTGATAAGTACTGCTCAGGGAACCTTGAGGTAACTTCAGGGGTGCCGCAGGGTTCAGTTCTGGGCCCGATTTTATTCCTTATCTATATATATACGATATTGTAAATGTAATACCCATTGATGTCAAGATAAAGCTTTTGGCAGACGACTGCGTCCTTTACACCACGGTTAAATCTCAAGCTGATCAGATCTCACTCCAGAACGCCCTCACGAAAGTTTCAGACTGGTGCAAGAAATGGAACATGTTCTTAAACAATGATAAGTGCTTTGTTTTCAATATCTGCAGGAACAAACCCATTTTGAATCATTCTTATTCTGTAGACGGCATCACACTTAAGGAAACACCGGCTGTTAAACATCTTGGAGTTACCGTCACACAAAATCTGAGCTGGGATCTTCACATCAATACAATCTGCACCAAAGCTTTTAAATCTCTCTGGTTTATCCGACGCAAGCTTGCAAAAGCCCCAACGAACGTCAAACTAGCAGCGTATAAAGCACTCGTCCGGCCATGCCTGGAGTATGCCTCATGCCTATGGGACCCTTACAGACAAAAGAATGTTGTTAAACTCGAGAGAATTCAAAGATCCGCGGTCCAATTCATCTGCAACAAATACAAACGCACAGATAGTGTTTGACAGCTAAAGCACCGTTTAACGTGGATGCTTCCACGTTGACGCTTAGTGATACATCTCCATCCCGACGACTAACGTCCATGATTAATGATTAAACATACCCTTGTGGTCATAGGTGCCTGTGGTAGCTGTAGTAGTTAGCGGTGAGAGCGGAACCAGAGAAAGCGGTGCGACAGCCAGAAGAGCGTGCCTCATTGTACGCCAAACTTGGGCTAAGGGTGCGAGTGTGAACACCACTGCCCGATTAAAGTGAAACGCAAGGAGCATTGTGTCTTCCCTGTCGACCGGCGGCGATTTTTTGAGGGGCACGGTGTCGCGGGGCGAGCGTAAGTAGGGAACGCGGTGTTACAGCCATGCGAAGCATACGCGTTGCAGAGCTCATAGAGTTTCCTACACTTACCTAGAGGGAAAACTGGCGCTGCGAACTGTTGGACGCATGGGAATGATGGGATATGTGAGCTTCGAACTTGACTCGGATTTGTATCGTTCACGTAGAGCCCGGACACCTCGAAGACGCGTCTGGCTTCAACGCTTGCTTGCGTCGAATCGGTTGATTTCTTACTGAAGGAGCGCGTAACAGCTATTTCTTTTTTTATCATTGCACAGAAACAAGTTTTATTTAACTTTGAAAACTTCTGCGTCGATGTACAGTTTTACGAAGCGTAAAAAGTAACGAACGGCCGCTAAACTTGGCCGGCAGACGACAAAGCCAGCGTTCACTCTGCCACTTTTTTGTCGTCTGTTTCTTTCTTTCGCCGTTTGGTTATGCTGTAAAGGTGAGTGGACTTTTATTTAGAATATAATACGCGTGAACGAGATCCGCTTATAAAGATGTTCTTTTAGAGAAGCTTTATTTGCACAGTCGTATCCGCTTTTGAGCCGAAGCCTCGCTCAACACCAGCCAACACAAGCCTCGCAGATACATATACCGTCATTCCCAGTGCTCCAACAGGGCCCCTTAAGAAATTCGCATAGACGGTGGCGCCAGATTTCCCCTCTAGGTAATATTGTGAGAAACTCTATGGCAGAGCTATTTTGGGTATGGATAAATGCTATGAGCGACGCCGTCGCTTGGGGTCTTCACCTGGCGGTTTGTTAAGGCGTTGACCAAATTGCACTTCTCCTATTGGAAACGCGCCGAATAGGACGAACGCGTAGAAACGACGCGTTGAAGGAACTAATCATGGATGTCACTGTCATGATGCATTATTTCACTTTACGCGAGTACTGTGAGAGGACAGTGGTTGATATAAAAGGCGTATTTTTCAAGCCTAAAAGCTGTTTTACCGTGGCGCAGTGGATACTGTGCCACGACCTCTCGGTCGCGGACCGAGAGCTCGTGGGTTCGACTCCCGTTGACAGAACTTTTGTCTTCTGATGGTGTGTATTTTTGGATGTCATTTCTGTGATGGAAATACGTCACAAAATCCTTAGTGGACCCCGGCAAAAAACACTTTCGTGTTAAAATCCAGCATAAATGTTCTAAGTCGTGTAAGCTCTAAAATGAGACTGTTCGTGTTATGCGGGCCATCTTATTAGAGTAGTCTAAAATATAGTTTTAAAGATAACATTGCGCCGCAGCATTGCTGAGCGGTTGTAACAGGTTTTGCGGTCGAGGCACATAAATAAAGAAATAAGTACGCCTGGCAATATTTATCCGCTTTTTAGGTTGCCTACTTGTTGATTCATTAAATTAAAAGGGTGATATGCACCTGCATAGCATGCACTCGCATTTGCCATGTAGCTCATGTCCTCAAGGGTTCTGTACCCTAAAGCAGTTCACTTTCTTATGTACATTTATGTTTAGTTGCTACCCATTGCCAATGTTTGTTTTTTTTTTAAACCTGAGCTGCTGTTTCTTGCAGATGCATCAGAACATCCTCAAATTTAGGTAAGTTCTTCTCCTATCTTTAAAAAAAAAGTTTATCTCCCTATTAACGTTCTCGTTTCCTTAGGAATTAGAGCTCCTGCTGGTATACATGTATTTGCTTGCAACCTCTTCATGAAGCTTTTTACAGAACCTCTGCATGCTTTATACGTTGTAGTTCTGTCGGAGCTCATTTTTAATTTTGTGTTGTCATCACTCGCGCCTATGCTTCTCCTTTATTGGTTGTAAGCTAAGAGATCTCCTTGACAGAGGAAGGGTGTATTAATCCTGTTGGCTCTGTTGCATTGCACCTGGGCCAGCAAACACTTAGCATACTGGACCCCATGTTCCTGTCTAAAGATGTTCAATGTGCTGGTCATGAATGTCTTTTAGAATATCAAACAAATGATTGCTAGCAGTCAGGTTACTATTCAAAGCATTAGCAGAAACTGACGAATTCTATGCACTAGGCATACTAGTGAAGTGCAGCCAGTACTATGTAGGCATGTGTATGAAAAACTATGATGGGGCGTACTTGTAGAAAGTCTTTATTCTAAACTAAAAGAGACGTACTTGCAGAAAGTCTTTATTCGATCGGCTACGTACTCGCAGTCCCACACACAAACCAAAAACCCCTCATCCAGTTATCCCTAAACATACATATCCAATCACGAGCCTGCACATACACAGAACAAACACTCATCTCCACCATTCAAAACCACGGAGCAGTCCTTCACGCGTGCTTGTTCTGATGCAACGTCACTGCGCGTCGTATGTATCACAAGCGCCTCTCATTGGACAAACTGACATTTCAGGGTGAGGGCAGCCATTTTAGACAGTGCAGTTACCGTATCATTTCAAGCATCGCAGGCGTGTTGCAGAAACCAAATGGCAGGAGGTTGAATTCAAACTAGCTGTCTGGGGTTACAAAAGTAGTTATCGCTTTGTCGGTGGAATGCATTGGTATTTGCCAGCATAAGCGTATCTACCGGGGGGGGGGGGGGGGCAAAGGAGCGCTAGCCCCCCCACTAGGACAAGTTAGGGGGCGGAAACCCCCACTTTCGACAGTGGTCACTGTCGGCTGCCCCCTGGGGAAGCTAAAATCTGAGGCAAAGCTCTCCTTCAACACAGCAATCACGTAATTTTATAATAAAATTTGTCCTACGCTGCTGCTGTCATTGTCTTCCGTGTGTCATGACCACGCATTATAGGGTTTCTGTGGTGCAGGCCGCCTATGCAATGCTTTCGCACCCAGCACTCCAGCATTGCAGAGGAGGCTTCCACTGAGCAGGAACTCTATAACGTTAGAACACTGTCATGCTTTCATTTTGATCTCCCTGGCCTGAAATTTACATCACCGATGACGCAAATAAGGGCGGAAACGAGTGAACGTTTTATGGACCAACCAAACGCTCTTCCTACTTCAAGAAATTCATTTTCTTTCATCGAAAAAGGAATAGCATCACCGCTGACCCTTATCCAAACTGCTGTGAGTCGATGAGTGTGCAGAGGTGGTGAGCGTTTTAGTCAGGCCGAAATGGGAGAGATAAAGTTTAAGCTTTAGTTTCCGATTAACCTGCTTAGCCTTGCTTATCATATTGTAGTTTGCAGTGATCGTGCCGGCTTGCAACAAATAGACGACAATTGAGGCATTGGGCTTCAGCACTTTGGAAAGCCCAGCTTTCAAGCTTGCCCCCGCAAATCGCAATGGCTGGCAGATACCAATTCATTCCACTGACAAAGCAAAAGCTACTTTTGTAACACTGGACAATTAGTCTGAATTCAACCTCCTGCCATTTGGTTTGTGCAACATGCCTGTAATGCTTGAAATGTTTAGGGATACGGTAACTGCACTGCCTGAAATGGCTGCCCTTACCCTGAAATGTCAATTTGGCCAATGAGAGACGCTAGTGCAATTAGAGTTTGCAGCGATTGCGATGGCTTCCAACAAATATACGACGTTGAGGCCTTGGGCTTCAGCACATTGGGAAGCCCAGCTTACAAGCTTGCCCGCAACTTGATCTACGGGACCAGGTAAATGGTCAAGGTCCACGGTTTTCTAGACTAAAGAGACTGAATTGACAAGCATGCTAGTTAGACTTGATTCATCTTGACTTGTACAGCGCAAAATACAACTCGGACGGCTAAGAAGCATACACGCGCAGCGCTGTTTCTTTCTTTCTGTCCTTCTTTCTCAGCAATGATAAATTCAGTCTTACTTAAAATATTATGCTCATACGAATCTATTTCACATGCTGCTATAAGTAGTAGATTCAGAATGAGATACTGTCTGACTATTCGTTAAAGTTTAGGCATTGCTTAGTTCAGTATGAGTTGTTTAGAGTGTACAGGTCATTTTAATGCCACGACATTTCACAAATTTGCGATGTCACGTATCAAGCAGGTGATTTTATGGCACAGCAAAAAATTTCACCAACGGCGAAGTGCCAAATATAGAACGTATTGAAACTAGTTTATTCTCTTATTTTTTACGTAGTCCTGCATCAATGGTCATTACGGGATGCGTCATTTTCGTGTCACATGTTGCATTGCACTACGAGCAGGTGCTGTGTGCATGACCCAGAAAATTTCGACCAATCAATGGCAGCTGACGACCAATGCGGAAGGAAACAATGCGGGGAACTTCAACGCTATAATCGCTTACATTTTTTTGAAGGTTCGTGCTTACACCATTTGCACAGCTGTATTTACTTGGAGCGGCCGGAGGGCCCCTCCAAGCACTGTTGCAAATACAAATAGGCTGAGTATAAAGAATGTGCTACGTCTCTGATTCCACAAAATCTTACTTTTGAAACGAGAACTTTTGGTTTACAAGTTAACAATACTAGCAATGTAATATTAATATAGTAATACTAATAACTGTATACCAACACACTAGAAACAACGGTTCGACTGGGAGCAAACAAGGCGAAATACAATATACGAAAAATTTGAACATATGCAAGAAAGTGTAGTACTATTAGGATCGGCGCCTGCGCGAACGAGAAAGCGGGGTCCCCCGTTCTACAAACAAGTCGCCAAGGAGCTTCTGGCCCACTGACATACGTTCAAGCGCATGTATTGTCCTTCCTATCCGGGAAGTGAGGCGCCATGCAGTCCGACGTGCAAGGTGTTTGACGCAAGGTTCCGGTCGCGACACCCTTCTTGAAGAGAGAGCGCCGTCGCTGCGGATGACAACCCGTCCCGCTAATTGCGCGGTGGGAGGCGGACCTTTTGATGCGCCCGGTAGTACGAGGGTGGTACCCATCACCCAGCGGCCTTCGCATGTCAAGGAAGAAACACCTTGGTGCCACAGGTGAAGTGCGGTGGCCACGCCCCAGTCGAGGACGTTGACCGGGGCGGGTGTGGGTGGCACTGTCGGAAGTGGCGTGTGTCCTGTGATTGGACAGCGCAATTTGGCGCCATTCCCCCATCTCAAGATCTGGGGAAAAGTGACTCTTTATAATCAGCCGCCGCGGAAGCCTTCGAGGAGATCGTCATGATGTAGAACGAAATCGTCGTCTTGTTTGACGAGATCTTCGTCGTGTAAAATGCTTGCCATGTAAATACTGTAATTAAAGCTCTCTAAAGTTCCTCTTCAGTCTCTTTATGCTGCCTCGGCATCTTCCTCCCGAGTCTCCGGAGCCGGCAATGGCCGGTCCCAACAACTCAACAACTGGATAGCAGCGGTGGGATGCTGCGAGCCCCGGAACCTAACAACTGATGGCAGCGGTGGTATGCGCCGAACCCTGGGACTCAACAACCGGTGGTAAGCAGATGGGATGGACCTCGTGACATGACACTGCAACAGTGGGTGAGCGTTTGGTTTTTGCATTGAGATTTGCCAGGCTTTCAAATTCTGAGTTAATAATTTGAATTCCTGGAAAGCGGGAAATGTTTTGATGCAAAGTGCGGTTTTTTGAGCATCATTGAGAGGGCAAAGCCAACGCTTAAAAGCAGGACCATGGACCTTATGAAGTTGCGAAGGGCAGAATTGTTGATGTTGTGTGAGGAGTTGGACAAAGGGTGATCTATTGAAAAAAAATAGACAAAAGTGGTAGTAGTCCGGAGAGCATTGAAATTGCTTGGGAACTAGTTCAGAAAGCTCTGAAGGAGGAGGAAATGAAGAGACTGTACAAAATAAAGAGGAAAAAGAAATCAGAAGGTAAGAGCTCGAAGTCGAGATGCCACGTCTAGCAGTATAAGAAAGCGGCGTCGTAGAGCCAGGAGTGCGACAAAGAGCGCACCCCATTTGAATAAAGGCTCTAAACGTCGGAGCGTGTATAGGAGGCAAAGCTAGGCGTTTGACATCGGCGTCAAATATGTTTTGCATGCGATTGAGCCACCAGACGAAAAGAAAAGGGAAAGCAGGTTGTGCGCGAATGCAGCCAGAGGGAAGGGGTCAGTTCTCCCCTCGTTCTAACCACGGCAGGTTTGATGGGGCGCGGGAGTACAAGGTCAGTGGCTCTCAAGAAGTAGCTGAACGATGGGAAGAACGTAGGTCGCCAGCGAGGAGCTTTGTGGCGTTCGTAGGCGAAGCGAATGGGTTTCGCAATTGTTGTGTTCGCCGTTCGACAAGAAAGGCTCACAGGGCGCGACCACCGCGCATTTGCCTCAAAAATGAATGACAGCAGCAATGTTTTGAGAGACGGTCGCTACCGGACTTGTTTGTTTCTCTTTTAACCTTTGTTTTGATTGTTTATTCGGGCTTTGGAATGTTTTCTTGTGGTATCTCGGGTACCAGATGTTGTTTAGGTAACTAGTTTTAGATTTTGCTTATTTCTTAAGCGTTGTATGCATCTTTTCTGATAAGCGTTGTGCGGTCGCGTAATGACACGCACCGGAGCGTGCGTCATGGTATGTCGTGCAAGTAGAATAATAAAGATGACGTTGGGAATTATGAGTGAGATCGAAGAAGCAAGGATATTTCTTGAGTTTCTTCGGGGTTCATGCGAAAGTTTCTTTTTTGTTTGTTTGTTTGTTTTAATCGCATATGCCCTGTGTGGACGTGAGTAGTATAGAGTTGAAGCGCTCCGAGGATCTTTGTGCTTTTCATTTAGAGACGCGAGCATCGGTAGGTTATAAGACTAACCAGACAGGCGTGTTCGTAGGTAGGTTAATACCCTTTGTTTTTTTTTACCGATGTTTGATGATCACGGGTTCATATAAGCCGGGAACTGCGACAAGTGTAGGTTCAGAAAGACGGAGTTATGTGCAGAGCCCTTTTCTGGGAGAGGATATCAATTTTTTATGGGTCTGTAATTGTCGCCATGCTCCAAGGACATAACTTTTCCATCTGGCATAAGATAGAAAGAAGTAATCAAAAATGCCGATGGATGTAGCAATTTAGTCTGAATTGTTAAGTCGAGCCTACACTTCACCTTTTCCTTGATAGACGGACTGAACAGTTCTGAAGTGGGGTCAACCTATTATCGGTCAATTACGATTTATGTCTTGCGTAAACCTTTAAGAGAGGAGATGGTCACTTGCTTTGCTTGGAGTGCCTCTCAGGTGTCGAAATTCAATGAGGTTCATAGTTTTGTGTTGTACTATGAACATGTTATTTTGATAAGCCTGGCAAGTTGAAGGCAAATTCTGAACTCTTGTGCGCGGTGTAGTGTTGTGGCGTCTGGATCGTTCTCTCTGCTCTATCTCTTTGTGCAAGGTTCTTCGAGCTGCATGCCTACAGTCATCGGCGACTCCGGGACCCCCTCTTCATGAGTATGAAGCCTTGCGGCTTTGCAGCAGATTACTGGCACTTGCACAGAGGAAGAAAGCAACGGGGAACGAGCGGGAAAGTCCTTGGTTGGGCGTCATCGGCAGTGACCTGGAGGATGTCACCAAATACCGACGCTTCGAGCTACCTGTGCAGCTGGTCACCCCAGGTCGGGTCTCCCGCCGGCGCACGAGCTGTTAGGATCGGCGCCTGCGCTGACGAGAAATTGGTGTCCCCTGTTCTACAAACAAGTCGCCGAGGGGCTGCTGGCCCTCTGACATACGTTCAAGCACATGTATTGTCCTTCATAGCCGGGAAGTGAGGGGCCATGCAGTCCGACGCGCAAGGTGTTTGACGAGACGACAC
Organism: Rhipicephalus appendiculatus; assembly: GCA_030522465.1. NCBI lineage: Eukaryota > Metazoa > Arthropoda > Arachnida > Ixodida > Ixodidae > Rhipicephalus > Rhipicephalus appendiculatus. The sequence continues at coordinate 2,453 of JALIZH010026044.1, read as the reverse complement.
CAATGGGTTCCGGTCGCGAAACCCTTCTTGAAGAGACAGCGGCATCGCTGCGGATGACAACCCGTCCCACTAATTGTGTGGTGAGAGGCGGACCTTTTATTGCGCCCAGTAGTACGAGCATGGGATCCATCACCCAGCGGCCTTCTCACGTCGAGGAAGGAACACCTTGATGCCACAGGTGAAGTGTGGTGGCCACGCCCCTGTCAAGGACTTTGACCTGGGCGGCTGTGGGCGGCACCGTCGGAAGTGGCGTGCGTCCTGTGATTGGACAACGCAATTGCGTCCCAGTTGTGTGGTATGGCTCAATGTACATGGCCATCATGTCGGAGAGAGTGCGATGAAATCGCTCAGTCAGACCGTTGGTTTGAGGATGATAGCTGGATGTTGTTTTGTGGCTGGTGCCTGAGGGTCTGAGCAATTGTTCCACAGTTTGCGAAAGGAAAGCTTTACCACGGTCGCTCAAGGTGACACGAGGAGCACCGTGACGCAAGATTAAGGCTTGAAGCATAAATGTAGCCACTTCAGAAGCGGAGGCCGAAGTTACGCAGGATGTTCCAGCGTAACGTGTCAAGTGGTCGACAGCTTTCACTATCCATCAATGGCCAGTGGGAGTCGTTGGAATATGAAGAAAGGGAAGTCGACGAAAAGATAACTTGCCGCTGGCAGGGACCGAACCTGCGACCTTCGAATGACGCGCCCGATGGTCTACCAACTGTGCTCAGCGGCGGTCAGCCCTCCGCCCACTTTATGGGGCATATACGTGCATTTAAACCAGCGAGTGTTAGTCAGCTGCGCTAGTAGCCATGACGGCGAGTGTAGAACACCCTTTTCCTGCCTGTTGACGTCATGTAGCACGTGATCACGTCTCATGCGTTCAGGCTTCATGTTGCGTGTCATCAAAACACGTCACATGAACATCATGTGACGTGCGCTCGGGCTTCATGTGATATGTCATCATTTAAAACGTCTATTTGAGGCTACTATGTATTCACTTCAAACGCTGCAAGTCGGATGCTGCTGGGTAGCACAACAGTGTGGTTACATAAATTTGACACCCACAGGGGGGCTCCGCTTGCCAAAGCGATGATGCATCAATGTACGAGCACACTTTTCTTCACAACGATCAAAGACACAGGCTCAACAATAGCATCAAATTCATCGGTGTCAATACCATAACCAGTAACTATGGATAAGGAGGAGGAGGGGGTAAAACTTTAATAGACCAAGGGATTCTGGCACGCGCGTCCCAGGGTCCCCGCACGACCCCACTGCGCTATGCGTTCATGAGTTCGTGTAGTTCCATGACGTGCGCGGCCCGGTCAGTGGCGATCTTCTGCTTGGCCGGGTCCTTCTAGCGCAGCAGGGTCTCCCATTGCTCCCATGTGGTCAGTGGTTCCGGGCCCCGCGGGGAGGATCCACCGGGCATATCATGAGGATGTGGGTAAGGGTAGCGTGGGTGTGGGTGCATTGAGCACAGGACGGGGTGTACGCTCCCGGGTAAGTGCGGGAAAGAAAATAGGGGGGAGGGAAGAGTGCGGGCCTAGAAGCGGCGCCATAACATTTGGTGAAAATTGTCCAGGGATCGATGGGGTGGAGGTATAGCTGGCGTTCAGCGCAATATGTCTGGGTAATCTCGTTGAACGAATGCATGCCCTCCCTGGAAGAGCCCGACTCCGATTCCGCCGCTGCCCTGTAGATGAGACCTCGGGCGTCGTCATTAGCGGCTTCGTTGTCGGGATTCCCAGAGTGCGCAGGCACCCAGATCAGCTCCACATGGCGGGCTGGGTTTCTTGTGGGCGAGCTGAGAATTCGCAAAGTGGTCTCGTGGACTCGTCCTCGCTCAAAATTTAGAATTGCGGTTTTCGAGTCGGAAAGAATGTACCGGGCATCAGTGTGTGTGAGGGCAAGCGCGATCGTCGCTTCTTCCGAGGATTCCGGGGTGGATGCAGGAGGAAGGCGGAGAGTTCCGATGGGTTGGAGTGTGCGATCAACGACTGCAACTGCCGCGTCGTCGCCCGTGCAAGCTGCATCCACCCATACGGCGTCCTCTTCGGAACCGTAGTATTTGTGGAGAGCTTTCGCACGGGCCTTGCGGCAGGGCCGAATGGTATGCAACGTGGGTGTTTTTAGGGAGAGGTTTTATTGTGAGCTGTGTGTATATAAATTGGGGGGACTGGCAGAAGTGTGGGGTTGGCTGCTGGTATGTGAATGTTGAGGGTGTCAAGTATGTGCCGTCCGGTGACGGTGTGAGCTGGACGAGTGTATTGAGCTTGTCTGTGGGCCTCTGTGAGTTCGTGTGTGGTGTTATGGAGCCCAAGCTGAAGACGTTTAGTGGTTTGTGTGTTAGGGGGGACGTGCAGAGCGACCTTGTAGGCTTTACGAAGCACGGCGTCCAGGGTGGCTATTTCTTCTTGTCTATGTCAGAGATACGGGACTGTATAAAGGAAGCGCCT
>JALIZH010026043.1:0-25742 GCA_030522465.1 Rhipicephalus appendiculatus | reverse complement strand
ATTCACAACATTGATAAAGTGCACAATGATCTCTATAGTGTTGGAATTACACAAAATACATTATTATACAAAGTGAGCCGGGCGTTCAAAGGAAAAAAAAAAGTTCCAAAAGTCGTAACGTGCCCTGCCGTACGGACGTAGCTTCTTGCCCCCCCTCCCCTTGCGTAGCTCTCGGCACGCTCGCAGGAAGGAAAGGACAGAGAGAGAGAGCGTTGAAGCGCGCGACAAATCTCTGTAGGTCAGCTCATATTTGACGGATTCTAAAACTTTCTGAGGCAGTCTATTCGGGAGGTAATCAACCCCGATAGTGAGGTCATTTGATTATTACATGAAAAAAAATATTTCAAGGCCCCTTTAATATGTTTTATACCGAGCTTTAAAGAAACGCTGACAGACATAACTGCTGTCACGGACATGACGTGAGAGGAAAAGTATACTTGTTGTGTTTTTCTTTTTTCCTGCCAAATACAACTTCTAGAACAAAAGGTAAATCATCCAGAATAATTTATACTCTAATTTGTGTAGTTGTTCCAGGGAAAACCTATTCACGTCGGCAAACGTGGGGGCTTGGAAGAAAAACGTGAACGGTTTGTAGCACTTGGCACTCGACCATGGAAAACTGAACGGACGTGTGCTTATACGTCGCTGAATAGGTGTGGTGTTTATAAAACAGCTTAATGATTACGAGTACTGCGGGAGAGCAGCAGAATGTCCGCACATGCCCCAACCGGGTCCAAGAATCTGTAACTGAAAGGACCACACTGTCCAAGCATTCCGTACAAATGGTTAAGCAGCAAAGGTCAAACATGAAGTCCCGCCGTTTGTCACAAGCTGGGATCAATCGAAGACCCTTGGTGGTACTTTGCTTCTTTATTATAGTTTCTATATGCACTCTGGCTCGCAACGTTTATGCACCTCCTAGGCGTATGCAGCTTTCTTATAACATACCTTTTGCCTGTCTGGAACAAATTGTAATCGATTTAGAATGCAACATGCTATCTGCTAAGAGAGAGTCATCAGCTGCCTCTGTCAACACAGTGCCTTAGACACAGATAACTGTATTGCGTACTAGTAACACTTCAGGTTGTGGTTGTCCAAAATTTATCCCTCTATTGCATGAATTATGAGAAAATTAATTGAAAAAATTATTTGATCATTTTTTATCATTAACTACATGAAGAATAACATGTACAAAAATTTTCAGATTTATTGTTACTGTATTAATGGAGATAGAGGTTTGTGCCAAATATGGCACACTATGCAAGTGGGCGAGCAAACTTGCTGCCATGGCTGAAAAACAAAATCTCACTGATTGCGGTCTTTTTAGCTTGATTTGTGGCATAAAGCAAAGCAATTGCTTCCTGTGTTCAGGCAGAATTCAACATTTTGGTTAGTGCATCTGACTGCCGACTAGGGATGGTAAAATCGATGAACGATTAATCGATTAATCGATTAAAGGTACACGGTTATTCGATTAATCGTAATCGATTTGCGCCTTTCAATTAATCGAATTAATCGATTAAAACTCTTCGATTAATCGATTACGGCAACCGCCCCCCTCCCCCCCCCCCCCCAACTCAGCCCCTTGGCCGGTGCGCATGAGTGCGAGGCGAGCGATGCGGATACGCTATAGACGAGCGCACCTACTCTTTTTCACTACAGCACATATTTGTACGCCAGTACAATGAGCCCAAGCCGTTGGCAGGCCTACCCCATAGAGGCAGAAATGAACTCGCCCTGGTCTCCGTCGCCAACGGCGTCCACCTCTAAGCCCTCCCCAAAGCTTCAGGCGCGCGCAGGAAGCGGCCCCACCCCGACGAGACAGAAATGCACTTGACCGCTTTACTCCGCTCACAGCTTAATGCGTACGCCTCCTTCCCCCCCCCCCCCCCCCCCATTTGTTCTATCGTGTGCTGGTTAACCGTCGGCAACGTTCACGTGGTGCTTACTTGCTATATTGCGTTATTATTACATTGTGGTGTGTATACTGCTTCCTTTGTCATGTCGTAACGGCGAGCAATCGTAAGAGGAGCACGGTGTGGATGTTCACAGAAGATTCGAAAACGATCACTGCGATGTGTGATAAAGGTGGTAAGCAGTACTCGAAGCCAGCGACAGAAACTCTTAAGATATCACCTGTTTCACGCCAACTTTAATATTAATGTCCCAAGAGTCATCCTCCGAAGAAAAATGGTCATGACTAAAATTACAATGTTGAGGCCACCGTTCCCGAACCCACCAATCCGTCTCTTAAGGTATTTATCAGTATCTCGCTACTTAGCCTAGAAGCTCTGTGTAACTTATCTTGAAAATCAAGTCGCTCTTCACTGACGCAAGTGATTCTGATGTTTCAAAAGAATGGACTGTTGGAAATTCATATTCGTTCAGAAAGCTGGGTCCTTCTTCGCAGGGCCTCTTCCATTGTCCCTGTGTATTCAGCGCTATGAATTCATTGAATGAAAATAGAAAGGCGGTGTTTCAGTGCTCAACAGTGAAGTTTGTTATTTTCTGTATATTTCAGACGTGCGAGCGCATCGTCTAATTGCATATTTTGTTTGCATTCGTTTTCTGCTCCGCGCTGTTTCATCGTGTTTCATCGCATAAACTCAGCTCTCCTTGCCTTTGATAAAATAGCGAATTTCTTCGCCTGGTGTGCCTATGGCAACTTTTTGGGTATTTTATTTAACTCTCAGGTCCGCCATGGTGGATCAGTTGTTACAGCGCTCGCCTGCTGACACGAAGTTCGCGGGTTCCAACCCGTCCGTTCCACCACATGGAAAGCCAATCTCATATTCCCTCATTTATTGGTTTCAAAGAAACTTCATTGGTCCGCCGCGATGGAGCAGTGGTTATGGGGCTCGGCTGCTGACCGGAAGGTCGCGGGTTCGATCCCGGCCGCGGCGGTCACATTTCGATGGAGGCGAAATGCTCGAGGCCCACGTACTGTACGATGTCGGTGCACGTTGAAGAACACCACATGGTCGAAATTTCCGGAGCCCTCCACTTCGGCGTCCCTCATAATCATAACGGGGTTTTGAGCAGATTTTATTTTATTTTTCTTCTTCAACGGCACTACACAGCGGTCCAAGAAGTTCCAAATTGTAATATGCGTTGTTTATTTCTTGACTGGTTCCTATTGCCGTTATATCTTATTCCTTAGGAAATAATATATTATCGTTTACCATATATATATATATATATATATATATATATATATATATATATATATATATATATATATATATATATATATATATATATATATATATATATATGTTGAAGTAGATCCTCCATCATAAAAGCAATAACGGACGTGTTTATTTCGTTGCTACTGTTCTCACGAAAGATCTACTTCACTGTTTGCAACGCTACGGCCACTTTCGCCACCCTGCCTGCCTATTATACATATATATATATATATATATATATATATATATATATATATATGTATATATATATATATATATATATCGTTACTATTCTCACGAAGGATCTGCTTCAGTGTTTGCAACGCTACGGCCACTTTCGCCACCCTGCCTGCCTATTCTACATATATATATATATATATATATATATATATATCGTTACTATTCTCACGAAGGATCTGCTTCAATGTTTGCAACGCTACGGCCACTTTCGCCACCATGCTGGAGACGTACGAACGCGTCGCGACTATGAACAACTGCGACGCGCCTACTTCTACCTCGAAGACGCCGCGAGGACGTGGTTCGAGAACCGGGAGTCCATGCATCGAACATGGGACCTCTTTCGCGGCGCTTGCTTACCATATATATATATATATATATATATATATATATATATATATATATATATATATATATATATATATATATATATATATATATAATGATTTTAAAGCTATAGCATTCCTGCGATGCACTTAGCCCATTTTATACGTCTCAGTCACGTCGGCAAACAGCGTGTTCAAGCGCAGTTTTCTTGCGCTATGACGCGGACAATGTAGACTCAGCTGCTCTCTAGACATAAACACGTATAATTGATCAACCCTAGCACTTGCAACTAGGACCTCGTCTCCACACGAAGCACAACAGGTGTCGCCTTTCGTTGAGCGAATATGCAGCTCAAGGAAGCGCACTCGCGGATTATGAAACCGACCGTACAGACCCCGGAGAAGTGCTGTTTTCAGCTAACGCTTGCTGTCACACGTCAGCGAGCCTATAGAGGCCCCCCGTCTTCTGCTGTGACGCGAAAGGAGGACAGTCGCAAAATACTATATGTCCTAATGCCTGACCGTGGAGCCCGAACGCTTATAGTTCGGGCTCCACGGTAGTCTAGTGGTTGCGGAGCTCGACAGCTGACCCGAGGATCGCGGGAGCGAATCCTGGCCGCGGCCGCCGCTTTTTCGATGGAATCGAAAATGCATGAGGCCCGAGTACTTAGACTTAGATGCACGTTAAAGAACTCCAGGTGGTCGAAGTTTCCTGAGCCCTTCACTACGGTGTTCCTCATAATCATATCATTGTTTTGGGACGTAAAACACCAGATTATTATTATTATTATTATTATTATTATTATTATTATTATTATTATTATTATTATTATTATTATTATTATTATTATTATTATTATTATTATTATTACAGTTGCGGCTGTACACACGATTGAAGATGTGCGCGTAGAGTCGAGTTGGGCAACGAGGAGGTGAAATATGTGGATTACGCTGCTGCAACTGCCGTTCATTTTACCCGGGAGGCAAAAACTCTTGTCATTCTACTTCCCCCAGATGCCTGTACCGATGGTCTGTTTGAGACCAGTATGTTGCTGTGAAATTTCGCATGGACGACCTCAAGGAAGAGATCACGTTAGTCCGCAATTATAGTATTACCGAGGGATTCCGCAATCTAAAGGACAATTGGAGAAAAGATGCCCTCCCTACGAGTGCGAGCGTCTCATTTACTTCATCTTCCTCCTCGTCTCTGCTTTGCCCTTTTTGGGACGTTAAACCCCAGATAATATTAAATATTATCTGCTTTGCCTTTCGCGGGATTTCCTAACCCTCGGCCACGTTGCATGTTTCCGCTGCGTCTTTTCGACCAGTGTGGTCGCCGGAAACGCCTCCGATATCGGTGCGCAGGAGTAGCCAGGCTTCGAGGAAATACGACCTGCTGCCGAATCGTCTATGGATGATGGCCACAGATCCTTCATTCCGTGACATCACCCTAAGACGACTGGGCTCCCGTGTCCATTGGCCGAAAGTGGGAATTTTCACGATGGCGCAAATGTGCACATGTGACCTCTAGCGTGTCTGATAGAAAGACTTCGGTCGAGATCACACACAAACAATGCCTCTCAAACAATAAGGTATCCTTTTTAAAGCACTCATAAAAAATGTCAATTAATCGATTAATCGATTAAAACATCACATCGAAACCAATTAATCGATTAAAGGTTAAATCGATGAACGATTAACGATTAATCGATTAAAAATTTTAATCGACCATCCCTACTGCCGACATCTACGTGCAACATGGCCGCTTACACGTCTGGCTCTTCGCATGGTGCCGCCTTGCTGTACTTTCCTGCCCGAATTTCCAACCGCTGACTTGTGGTTGTGAGCGTCAGTTGCCAACAAATCGTAAAAGCTAAATATCGCCGTGCACTGGCTAGACTTCACATAATTTTTTCGTGCACCCACGCCAATAATGTAACAAAAAATTACCAGGTACTGCTGCTGACACTCGATATTTTCATGAAGCATCTCAAAACGTACCGCCACAACTGAAATCTGGCAAAAACGAGCTGTGCTGCATGATCTCCGAGGATTTCTTTTTGTTTGTATTTGCACTGTGCAACAAAACATAGATGGCATCATATTGCACATTTCATCACTCACATGCATACTGTGCCAAATATGGCACATACCGATTTCCGACTACATACCGTAGTCAAATACGGAATTGAGAAGAGACTTAATGAGCATGAATTTTCAAAGCCACGAGATATGCCAAAATAATTTTTTCTTGCTTCTGCAACGAGAAAATGGTTGCAAGAAAAATATAGCAGTCACTGTTGTTCATGATCCGAGCTTGCACGTGCACCGTGAAATCTATTTCATGTCTAGATTTCATACTGCCCTAGGGATGGCAGCGCTTTTTTTATATTTAGTGCACGTAACTATAAGGATTACTCTAACTGTGTCACATTCTCCACTGGTCCTCTTGCGCCCGCTATAAAAAAATGTTAATCGGTATGTGCCAAATATGGGACGCCATGCAATAGAGGGTTATAATTATGTTTTTGGCTTGTAGGGCTTAGTTAAATTCCAACTTTAAAATGATAAAATTGCAAAAAAATTCAAAAATTAAAATTTCAAAAAATCAAAATGTGCCAAAATATGCATGTCGCGCCAACAGTCATAACTAGAAAATGGTTTGTACGATTCAAACACGACTTGGCGGGTACGTAGTCAGGACAGTATCCTGTGCATCTAACCTCCACGATCACCATATCTCTAAGCTAAAGTGCGTTTGCATAAAAAGACTGATAAAGTTGGTATTTGGCAAGTTTATCTGGCACCCAACTGGCCATAGTATGAAAAGTAACCGCTTGTTTTAAATAATTCTGCCTGAATGCACAGTTACACCTACACAGAAATAGCATGTCGGGGCAGGGGCAGGAAAGAGACGGAGCGGTGGTGGCTGGCAGACCGGACACCGCGGGACGTAGATCGGCGGCGGGGGTGGGAAGGCCGGGAGCTCTTGAGGATGGACCCGGTGGGTGGCGCTGGTGCGGGAGACCGGGGCTTAGAGTTGGACGAAGGTCACGGGCCGGTCCGGTTGAATCTGTGTTTGCACGGGCGCGAGCCCGTGACGTGGTCTTCTTTCCAGAGCATACAGCATGGGACGCAGGTCGGGTGCTCAACTGTTTCGTGGGTCTGACCGCAGCGGTAGCACAGGGCGGACTTGGGCTTGGTGCAGACGTCCGCGCGGTGGCCAGGAGTCCAGCAGTTCATGCAGGCCTCGGCTTTCGGGCGGAACGGGTGGCAGCGGTAGACTCCGCAATTGAAGACGATCGAGGAGGGGAGGGTGGTAGTGCCGACGAACGTGATGAGGATGGATTTGGAGCGCCCCATCCGGCGCGCATCGGCGATAGCGTAGGGGGTGTTGACAATCATGGATTGGAGATCTTGAATGATCTCGTCCTGTGTTTGGGAGTCGACGGCGTTGCAGATGATGCCGCGGAGGGCATTGCCTGGTGCCGCCATGTAGGCACGTAGTGGGTAAGAGATGGGACCCAGGCGGAGTTCCGATACACGAAGGCAGAGGCGTGAGTGTGACTCAGATGGGGGGCTGACAGTGAGTTTGTACGGATTGATTCGTACACGGTCAGCGGTACGGGCGGTGGCCTAGTCGATGGTGGCAAGAGTGCAGAGGGTTTGGAGCAGGGCGCCGTTAGTTGTAGTGCGGGGGTCAACGCCCCCCTCCTGGTCTGAAGACGATCTTGAAGTCCTCCGCTGGGAGTCGAGGGAGGGGAGCGTGACGGCGAAGAGTGGTAGCACTGGGGGTGGTGTTCAGCGGTGGACTAGTCATCTGCGACGGGGTTGCAGACGACCACTCAGGCAGCGTCGAAGTGATGGGCTGGTGGGCCGCGGCTGCACGGTGTGCTTTCACGGCACGGATCCAGCGTGAGTCGGCTTCAAGCTCAGCTCGGGTGATGGATTCGCCTTCGACTTGATATTCCATGTCGGCGGCTTGGATAGTTGCGAACAGTTTCGCCGAATGCGGCGAAACGCGAGCGGCGTCAGCCGCGGTTATGGCTGGGAACGCAGCTGCGCGTTGCGCAGGGGCGCCTAGTAGAGCGTCGCGCGATAGCCTCAGCGCATCGGCGGCGTGGCAGAGCACAAAAATGGTTCATAATCGTTGAAAATTGGCCTAATTGAGCTCCGAATGTGTCAAACGGATCTGTTCACCTTCACGGATGCGCTGGAGAAGCTTCACGAAGACAGGGCCAAGATTTGCGCTGAAACGGGCCAAGAAGTACGGAGCCCATGCGAGGCACGTCCATACAGCGTTCCGCGGATCTCGCGACCTCTCTTTCGCTCCGACAGCAGCAGCAGTAGCAGCAGCAGCAAGCAGCAGACGAAGGAGCACGTCGACACGGCGAGGCCCTAATGGCCCCTAAGGTGCATCGCCCCTAAAAGATAGCGAAGGCAGCTTCAACCAGACGATGGGGGCACATCTTTTATCGCACTTGGGGGGGAACAAAAATAGAATATGTGCGTGGACACTGCCTTATCCTATCAGTTTCTGTGCAATTTTGTGCGTGCCAATATAAAGACTACGGTAAGAATCAAATTTAACGTCACGTACGGAACGGTTGAATTCTTCGGAATGTTGCCAATTGGATACTTTGAGAAAACTCCCTGTGTTGACTGTAGCCGTTAGGAAGGTTTCGGGAAATCTGCTGTCGCAGCAATTACTAGAAAACTTCGGCTCCATTGGTGGCGCTGAAGGCATGGGCCGACTGATCCGCCCTAGCTTTCGGCAGGACAGCTTACGGCTCTTTTAAAAGTCACAGTTTCCCCACTAGGGCGAAGCAATGAATGCGACAGCAAGAAATTAGTTTGTCACACGAAGAACGACAAGCAGCTCGATCGTTGCAACGCGCCGCCGCTGCACAAAGAAGGACGCTCGAAAAGGACGCATAGGTATACACAGGACAAGCGTGAACTAACAACTGTCGCAGTTGTTACGTATTTGTATTTGAGCGACGCGCTGCGAGTGTCCACAATGCAGAAGCCGACACTGTTGTTGCTGTTGCCTCTGAGATGGCTCATACCCACTCAGGGGGATTGGCCAAGGATTGATTATATGATTACATGACTTTTCGACGCTGTTTGATACTTCTTTTTCTTTTACACTGCGGCACGTGGAATGACCCCTCTGCGTCTCCTGCCACGCGCTGGCGTCCGACGCGTGCCCGGTGTTCTTTTGTTTCATTCTACATCATGAGTGGCACAGAAGGGAGCCACGTTTTCGTGCGCATCTAAAGGGCAGTTTTCAATTTGAAAGAAACTGTAAAAGCGTTGCGTGATAGAAAACACGTTCAAGCTGTTCCGAGATCTGCGTACCGCGAGCGGCAAATGGTGCATAAGAATAGCTCGCCGTTATATCGCTGGCACGAGCATGGCGTGTGGCTGTGTTGGCTAGCAGGCTGTGGAGCGAGGGATCGCTGGTTCGAACCCCGGTTAGGTGGTCTGGAATGACGGCGTCGACAGACGGCGACGGCGAAAATCAGCCGAGAGTGTCCATATAATTGCTATCGCAATAAAAAAATTACACCATCTACCGCTAAAGGGAATCATGTGTAGATGTGAAGCAGCGGGCGCTAACGCTTACAATTACTACAAGGAGGAGCACCGGCGCTATCCGGACCCTTGTAAGGGACTGAATCGCGCTGACGAGCGCCTCCTTATAAAACTTTTTACAAACACTGTACTGTGCCCGGCGGTGCTACAACATTTCAATCCTTCCTTTGATGGCACGTGCCAGTTCTGTGGAGAGGTGGCTGACACCTTCCACATAGTCTGGGCGTGCCTATTAAACCCATCTATCCCCCCCAACCCCAACCCAACGAGAGAGGACTGGGAGGCGGCCCTGCTCAGCTGTCAGGACCTCAAGGCCCAAAAGGCCCTGGTTCAACGGACGCGGGCGGCGTTGCTTGCCAATGGCGCTCTGGAATAGGGGGCTCCACCTAGTACCCCAATCACCTCACCTCTCTATAACCATTTAATGGTTAATAAATGTTTTGACCACCACCACCACACTAGCGGCGGCGTTGACGCTGGCGTTGCGCAGGAGAGAAACCTGGGGAGACCAGCGTTGCGCAGGAGAGAAACCTGGGGAGGCGCAAAGCGCGAAGGAGAAGAAGAGAGAAAGAAAAAAAAAACCCACCTCCCCGAAGGGAATCGTGAGGAAATGCGAATGCATTTCGCGCGCGCTTCGCTCCATTTATATATGGTGGTTGTGGTTCGAAGAAGGAAAAAGGCGCCTAATTTCTGCAGCCCGGTCGGGAGCACGGCGCAGCGCCTGTTTTTTTTTTTTGTTTTGTTTTTGCTTTTGTTCTGTTTTTTCTTTCTTCTTTTTTATTATTTTTATTTTTTTTGTTCTTTTTTTTCTTTTTTTCTTTTTTTTTATTTTTTTTATTTATTTTTTTTCATATATACCTCCGCCGAGCTCCCGCGATGCGAGCGCCCTCACACACTTGAAATGCATTCGCATTTAAAACTGGGGATGCGTAAAGCACGCAGCGATGGAGGGCTGTTTCCTACTGGAACATGCAAATCGCTGCTAATGTGCAATGAGAGACAGAAGACTCCGACTGGACACAGAGACTCGCAGTCCGCTTTTAGTTAACGCGCACGCTGCGAATTTTTATTGTTCAACAACGCACAGGAGAAATCTCCCACCGGCACCACCTTGCAGGTCAATATCCATTGCCATATATACGGGGTGGCCAGTGAACGGTTGTGCAGCGCGAGCAGTCGGTTTTTTCAACCAAGAAACTCGCTAGCAGACGCTGCCTGTGTCGGCGTCGCGAGGCGAGAGGGGGGGAGCGTAGGAGAGGAGAGAGAGGGGGGCGCGCATGCGCAGTGGGAGTGTGGACGCTGCGGGCAGAGATGCCTAGAGAAGAGAGGGGGGAGCGTAGTAGAGGAGAGAGGTGTGACGCGCATGCGCAATGGGAGTGTGGACGCCGCGGGCAGTGATTCCTGGAGGAGAGAGGGGGAGCGTATCAGGGGAGAGAGGAGGGCAGGCGCATGCGCAGTGAGGGTGTGGTTGCCGCGGGGAGGGATGCCTAGAGGAGAGAGAGGGAGAGAGGAGGTTTTTTATTTTTATTTTTTTTAAAGGGTTTGCGCATGCGCAGTAAGGGTGGTCACGCCGCCCACCACCACCACCGGATTAAGCTTCGCCATAAGATGCTTCACATCTGACACCTGCCGGCGCTTACCTCCTCAACCTATCCTCCTCCTCCGCGGACAACGCTGGACAACGCTGGACAACGCTGGACAACGCCGGACAACGCCGGACAACGCCGGATGCCTGACATAGCCCGACTATGAAATGCATTCGCATTTAAAAACAGAGAAGTGGCGTCCATGACCGAGTACGCGGCCGCCGGCTATTATAGCCGGTTGTCCAGTCCAGTGTCCTCAAGGAAGCAAAGAACCGCCTTGAAGACCTGGGTGGGGTGCCGTGCAGGGAAGAGGAGGTCCCTCTGTGTAGCCGCGGGTAGACCCTGGCGACGGAGTGTGGCGAGCAAGGTGGCTCGTTGTGGTTGAAGCGCGGGGCATACACACAACAGGTGCTCAATAGTTTCGTCCGCCCCGCACGCAGTGCACGCAGGGGACGAGGCTCTGCCAAGCCGATGGCTCCGGGGCCGCAGGCCAGCAGCAGCCGATGCGTAGACGCAGTAGCAGGGACCTCTCCCTCCTGGTGAGACCCCCGGTCAGGCAGCCGGGTTGTTGGTTCCATCCTGGCCACACGGTCGTCGGGGTGGCAGCGTAGTACTAGCCGTCTCAATGTGAGCCTCGAAAAGTCGGAGGTGACCACTGCACGGCACACAGAGACGGTGGAGTGATGCGCTTCTTTCGCTAGTGCGTCTGCCTGCTCATTGCCCTGAATTGACACATGAGATGGGACCCAGTGCAGAGAAACATCGACGCCACTGGCAAGGAGGGCATGCAGCTTGGTGACGAGCGGTTGCATCCCGAAGCCTGCCCGCTCTGATTTTGCCATGGCCAGCAACGCGGCTCTTGAGTCGCACGCGAGAGCCACGGGGCACATTGGGGGGTCTGCCGTCAGGAGGTCAACTGCCAGGTGGAGACCGGCCGTCTCAGCGGCGGTAGAGCAGGCCGCAAAGGGGAGACGACAGGAGGCCATCCTACCAAGTGCTGGCATTACGCAGGAAGCTGTGGCTGAGCCTGTGTCTGGCAGCCCCTCTCTCTCCTCTCCAACGCTCACCCCCTTTCTCTCCTCTAGGAATCCTCTACTCTAGTGAGCGGCGTCCGCGTTCCACATCTCCACAGCGGATGTGCGTCCTCTCCTCCTCTCTCTCCTCTACGCTCACCCCTCTCTCCCCTCTAGGAATCCTCTACGGAGCCATATAAGAACCCCTATCCCTCCACTTCACCCACCATAAAGCCGTTATAATGAATGGGGACCGGAAGCCACGTCTAGCTACCATTTACGAATAAATAAAATTTCTTGTGTATATACACACAGTGTTTGTCACGTATTTGATGATGTACTGGACGAAAATGCACGGAAGATTCACAGTTTACCGATGAACCTCCAGAGCTTCGCCCACTCATCATCATTCACTCCGTGGATATGCTGTGATTTTTTATTGTTCAACAACGCACAGGAGAAATCGCCCACCGGCACCACCTTGGAGGTCAAGATCCAGTGCCATTTATACGGGGGTGGCCACTGAACGGTTGTGCAGCGCGAGCAGTCGATTTTTTCAACCAAGAAACTCGCTAGCAGACGCTGCCTGCGTCGGCGTCGCGAGGCGAGAGGGGGGAGCGTAGGAGAGGAGAGAGAGGCGGGCGCGCATGCGCAGTGGGGAGTGTGGACGCTGCGGGCAGAGATGCCTAGAGAAGAGAGGGGGGAGCGTAGTAGAGGAGAGAGGTGTGACGCGCATGCGCAATGGGAGTGTGGACGCCGCGGGCAGTGATTCCTGGAGGAGAGAGGGGGAGAAGGTTTTTTTTATTTTTGATTTTTTTTTAAAGGGTTTGCGCATGCGCAGTAAGGGTGGTCACGCCGCACACCACTGGATTGAACCCCGCTCTAAGATGCTTCACATCTAAAAGCAGAGTGGATTATAATCGATAAATTGTCTCCTTTAAATATGTGAGCATTCCAAGGAAGTTAAAATTAGCAGCCGTTCCGCGTACGAATACAACCGATCAGCGAAGCTCTTTAGAAATACGACGCAAACGGCTATGCGCCGGGTCTCACTGCTGCTTTTCATGAAGGCGCTAGGATGAGAAGCGGGTGAGTGTCTGCCGTGTCTGTGTCTGCAGCGCTCGGTGGCTGGAAAAACTGAGCGAGTGAGTGTGCGGCGCGCGCAGCGCAAGAAGACGCAGACAGGTGGAAGAGGGGTGCGAGCGGTGATGCGGCGGGGAGCTTCGACGGCTGCGACGGAACGCCGCGCGTGGTGTTCGGCGCGCGCAGCGTTTCATTAACTATATATGTTCTGTGAGCAGCGCTAACTAATCCCACTCTGGCATTTTACTGTCGTTTATTATCGCGAAGTGTTTTTTTTTTTTTTGCGCCGCGCGCCTTTGGCGCCGCACGCGCGGCGCCATCAAGGCGCGCGCGTGCGCGTTCGCCGGTTTGAGGGGAGAGGGCAGAGAGGAAGAAAGAGGGAGACAGGTGAGAGAGGGGTTGCGAGCGTTGATGCGGCGGGGAGCTTCGACGGCGCCTGCGAGATCCGGTCCTAAGGAGCTTCGCTCCTAAAATAAAGAAAAAGAGAACGCAAAACCTCACTAAGCTTGCACGGAATGACATCTCAGTTGGGATAAACTGCTTACAAAGTCTGGAACGTTGCTTCTTTGAATCCAAGGTGTAGTTCAGCACGCCATCCATATGCCACCCTACACGTCCTTCAGAATTCTCAGAGGAACGATTGTTCGTTTTGTTAGCCTCTTCTGTGAAGTTATAGCTCGGTTTCATTTTTATGAAGTTCTTTCAATAACACTTTGACCGACACATATGACTTTTATGTGAGCCTTCCTGATATTTTAGTTTAAAAAAACATGGTTCATCCCTCCGTCAAAGGAATTGGTATAACACGAAAGATAAACCTGTCTTTTCATAAGTAGTTGAATATTTTCTGTACTTCATAAAGAGAGCTTGCACAATGTCTGTTGGTGTTTGACAGTTATAGCACCGCTTAACGTGGATGCATTCACGTTGACGCGTGGTGGTACATCTGTATCCCGACGACTAACGTCCATGATCAATTATTAAACAAACCCTTGTTGTCATAGTTGTACTTGTGGTAGCTGTATGGCGTAAGCGAAATCATAGAAAGCGGTGTGACAGCCAGAAGAGCGTCACTGATAGGACGACGAACTTGGCCTAAGGTCGCCTACTCGCGGCATGTTAGAGTTATTGAACGCTGCCCGACCAGAGGGAAACGCAATGCGCGTCGTGTCTTCCCCGTTGGCCGGATACAATTTTTCGCGCGGCGAGGAAAGCATGAGTTAAGGCCACGCGAAGCACTCGCGCGTCCCAGAGCTAGTTTTGGTATAGGCACCATGCAGTCGAGTTTTCCTGAGTGACTGCAGCGTCAGAATGCAAAGCCAAGCGGATAAATAAAGCAATAATGAGACGGGGTCTGTCAAAATGGAACGCGATGCGCGCGTCTCTCTCCCTGCATGAGTGGGCGGATTGTAGCCGGGCTACACGGGGGACGCGTGCGCGCGTCTGTTTTGTGCTTGCCCCTAACGGTCAACGTCAACGAATTTGGGGCGGGGCTTTGCGAGAAACGCAGTTCCCTCTGTTCAGTGTACAGTGCCTATGGACGGATGCTATGAGTGAAGCCGATGCTAGGTGTAAGGTCGCCACCTGGCAGTGTGTTAATGCGTCGACAAAATTGCACTTTTGCTATTCGAAACGCGCCGAATGGGACGCACGCGTAAAAACGACGCTTTGAAGGAACTAATCTTGCATTTCACGGTCATAATAATTTGAGCGTGTTCAGCACTTCGTTAGATCAAATTTTAACTGTATTTGTTGTTGCTAAAGTGCCGGATACAAGCTGCCGCCTTCCTTGCAGTCCATCGTCCGGCCCAAGTGCGGCCGAATGGTGTCCTTCAACAGCCGGAACCCTCACGGCGTCCTGCCAGTGTTCTCCGGTCGTCGGTGCGCCGTACTAGTGTGGATGACGCACACCAAGGAGCGCCAGGAAGCCATCAGGGTTGAGATCGAAAACATACTCGGATACAGCGTGGCTAACAGCAGCCACCGATATGTCTGAGTACTTGCAACGACGCTACTTCCAGGGAGACGGCTGTGCATCTGCAGGCCGTAATGCGTTGCTGCTGACGTCAGTGGCATTGAACGCTGAGTCCACATGCTTAAGAGTTTATTGAGTTGATATTGTTATACGTATTTTCGATAGCTCAGTGCAAATGACTCATCTTTTGATGTTTATCAATGTTTGATAGGTCAAATTGTGATTGCGTTAGAGCAATTTTGCTTTGTACATAAATATTCTACAGAATTTCAAACAAGACATTGTCTTTCATATACGTCCACTGCTCCAGCCTTCGATGAAAGCAAAAATGAATGCAGGCCGTACCTTTGTCGTGCGTTCTCTGACCGCTTCTTTCTGGCGTTACTAATTTAGAAGAAGTTAACGAAAAGAATTAGGTGGCCAGAATGCAGGAATGCCCGTACCTAAAATATGGACATGAAATTGAGCAAAAGTATCCGGGACGTTTGTGACCTATTACAGAACAATGGAAAGTGAAAGTGGATAATGAGGAGTTTAACAAAAGTATATAGGAGCACATACGGGGAATTCAGTATAAAGGATTGAAATACCTTGTATATTTAGAAAAATTCCCAAAGAAATTGCTATGGAAATTTAGAATAACAGAGAGCTGAGCTAGTTGGTACGTATTCGAATATTCTAAAAAGACAGGTCGCGCAAACACGGACACAAGAAAGAAGTCAGGACACCACAAGCGCCTACCAACAAGTGAAGATGCGCACAAACGGCGGAAGAGAAATAAAGCACGAAAAACTTATCTGCGCATGCCCATGCAAAATGCGAACCTATCAATCTGGCACGCGTGGCGGACTAGATGAAATCAAATGCCTTAACAGTTATCTTTCGCGCAGACCGCCACGCGTGCCAGATTGATAGGTACAAGTATAGACAGAGAAAGAGAAGGAAAAAATAGAAAAAAAGAAATAGACAGAGAGGGGAAAAGAGAAGAAAGAGAGGAAAAATTGAAGGCGAGTGAAGGACCCCTGAGAGAGCGAGAGTGAAAGAGAAATAGAAAAAGAAAAAGTTAGAAAAAGACAAAGGAAGAAATAGAGAGAGAAATAGATACCAAGAAACACAAAAAAAAGAGACATGAAGCAAAGACTTGTATACTGTAGTGGAGCAATGAGTGGGGAAGACAACTGAGGTTCAGGCGGAGAGAGAGGAAAACGGCAACACCACCTGCTATGTCTCTTCCCCAGTCCTCGCACCACTAGTGCGCAGCTGCTCCAATTTTTATAACTGAAGTGTATTAATTTCACCCTAATTGAAAAGAATTCAAGAGGATGAACAGGTACCCTTTCCGTCAATGGGATCCCAACCTACAACATAGAAATTACGCGCCCGGTGCTCTGTCCATAGAGCTTTCACAGAGGGCGCTCGCTCGTCCACTTTGTTGGGTATTTAGGTGTATTCAATCTCTGGGAGTGTTAGCCAACTCCACTCGTAGCCATGGCGGCGAGTCTGGAACACTCAATAATCAAATCAACGAGCCCCGCGAACAATTGCTTTTCTGTCGTACGCGCAAGTATGCGCCATACGACTGCGGTGCCCTCCAGTCAACGCTCTACGTGGAGCAGGTGTTTGTGTCCGTTCCTAAGAATAAGCGCCTTTTCAAGCAAGCGATGTGTCCTTTGTAAAATGTACCTGCTCCTCTCATTGTTCACAATTACAACGAACTCTAGGCGATGACTTTCGGAGTTGCAGCTGGGCTTTGTACATGCTGATGCCATTTCTTTGCTGCGCATTCTCAGATCAGTTGTGTTTTCTTGCTCCGGAAGGCACGACATCATGACCCTGTTAATCCTGCTCGCTCTCTGCTCTGTGGCCACTGCTATTGGCGTCGTAGAGCTACCGATTGAGGATGATCCTCGGTTCGCCTTGTCGCAAAACGTCAAAGCTGTAAGAGATGCACAAGAAACTTTTTTTTCTCTTCACCTAACTGACTAATATTTCACTTGTGTCATTTAGCTATTTGCTCTTATTATTGCGATAGCAATTATATGGACACTCGCGGCTGGTTTTCGCCGTCGGCGTCGGCGTCATTTGCCGTATATGTATATGTATATATATAACCGGCCCCGCCCGTCGTTCGTGAGCGTGAAAAGACGCGAGGGGGGGGGGGTCCCTCGAGCGACCTTCGATTTTACGAGCGAGGGCGCGCGCGTTATCTCCCCTTCTCGGCGGCCGACAGCGGGGGGCCGGTGTACCCTTCTACGTGCTGCGCTCTCAACGCGAAGAGAATTCTCTTAAACAAGCGTTTTCTAGAGTTGCGTGAGATCGGATCCAAAAAGAGTTAGCTCCCAGCCTCACTTCGTATAACATTACAATTTTTTTGCTATCGCATTCATTGCTTCACCCTTGCGGTGAAACTGGGACTTTTTTTATTGAACGAAATTCAAGAACTACTTCAGGTGTTTTTTAACACAGTCAGGGAGATCACACACTCTTCTTTTTATTGCGATAGCAATTATATGGACACTCTCGGCTGATTTTACCGTCGCCGTCCTGTCCCGGATAGGTATATGTATACATAAAAAGGCATAAAGAAAAATAAATCAGTATAAAACATTAGCCAAAACACCTGACGGTGGATTTGAACCAGCGACCCCTCCCTCCGCAGCCCGCTGCGCTAGTGAACAGAGCCACGCGCCTTGATTGTGTCGGCGTTATAAGGGCGAGCTATTTATATGCACCGTTTACCATTCGCGGTAGGCAGACCACGGAGGAGCTTGACCGTGTTTTCTATCACGCAACGCCCTTACATTTTCTTTCAATCTGAAAAACTGCCCTTGAGACGCGCACGGAAAAGTGGCGTCCTTCTGTACCCACTCATGATGCAGGAGGAAAAATACAACCGATGATCGAAGCTCCTTAGAAATGGGAACGCATGCGACGTTCGGCGCGCGCGGCATTTCATTGTCCGGACAACGGACCAACCACTGGGCGGACGACAGGGTGAAGCGATGGTTTGGCGCGTTCGCCGGTTTCAGGGGAGAGGGCAGAGTCAAAGGAAGAGGGAGAGGGAGACCATTCCATAACTAATCTGCTTCCGTTTCGCATGCGTTCTTATTCTCGCGCTTTGCGCATGGGGCAGACGCCATCCGCGTTCCAGTGCGCATCGAGCTCATTTATCCTCCTGCGTGAGGAGGAGACGCCACAGCTGGCACCGTGCCAGGGAGCTTCAACAGCGATGGCGGGGTGCCGACCTAAGGAGCTTCGCTCCTAAAAAAAACAAAAACACCGGACACACTTTGCGTTAGACGCCACCGCGTGGCAGGACACGCCGAGTGGTAATTCCACGTGCCGCAGTCGTCGACTAGCCTACCTTGTTGATAGTTGCTGCCTCGAGTTAATACAAAACGCAAAAACATCTGCGGGAACGCCACCTCGCCGTTTTTTCATGTTCAGAAATCCACTTGTGCAGGACGTGTTCGCTGGTCTTTGTGAGGAACGCGGTTCTTTTGATAAGAGCGTTTGTACTGGCGTTTTCACCGAGTTCTTTTTAGGGGCGAAGCTCCTTTGGGTGTGGGTCTATCCCTCCTCTGTAGTATGTAGTAGTAGTAGTAGTAGTAGTACGTAGCCACGTATAGTGGGATGTATCCACTCCACGTGATAAAGATCACGATGACGCCTGATGACCATGAAGGATAAGCGCGTTCCAGTATAGTGGAATGTACCCACTACACGTGATAACGATGACGGTGACGCTGATGAGCATGAAGTATAAGTGCGTTCCAGACCACACATTCTCTTTCTGCCATAGATGAAAACGATCGTGAACGCGCTCTCGCCCTCGAAAGGCAAAACGGCAACGCCGACAACAAACGTTCCCCCTGAGCTTAACGTCATATATGAGGAAAACAAAATCAGGGGAACCCCCCTCCTTGTGGTCCGTAGAGCTCTTGAAGAAAATCATCATCTATCCCATATGTAAATAATAAAACATTGTGTATATACTTTATCATTATGTAAATAATGAAACATTGTGTATATACTGTATGTATAATCACACCACACCCCCGCGTTTGTGTGGCAGGTCTTTGTATGATGATCGAGTGGGCAAAATTTACGGGGATTCACGGTTTACCAGATTACCTCCGGAGCTTCGCCCACTCATCATCATTCACTTCGTGGATATGGCGTCATTTCTGACAGCACGGTCGAACGCACTTCCAACAGTAATCACGTACCATTCTTGGGTGGAACAGCATATTATTGGCACAGAAAACAATATAGACATTCAGGGTGTTTCGCATCGTCAACGCATCACCGACGCTCATGTTGTGGCGACATCTGCTCAGATAACATCAAACCACTTTTACGGCTCACTACCGCCTCGGTAGTCCTAGCAGCTTCAAAACAAACGAGCGATATAAATAATAGCGAAAGAAGATACCTGATACCTGAAGATACCTGAAGATACCTGTCCTCAGCGTTACATTAGACTAAGCGATGACAAATTGCGCCATTTATTTCTTGATGTCCGGGCAGAGAGCCAGTAAAAAGCACGAATTCGAATGGAAGCTGGTGGTCTGGGGTGTGTGGGGGCTGCCATGTTGCTGTACGTCATCGTGGTTAGGGTGGTTATTACGGTTACCAGCCGGTAATCTCTGCATTATTTCAGAAATTTATAAGTGCGTGCGTGAAGGGCCTAACGTGCCACGTGTCCCTGTAAAGCGTCATGCGAGAAGCACAGCTAAAGCCCTTGCACCTCGTTGATAATGAGAGTTAAGCCTGGAACTACATTATGTACTGCGCAAGGACAGTGCCTGTGTACTCCTCGTAGCTTCGGCAGTGCTGCAAGGTAGTTGTGAGATGGAGCATAGCCTCGGCTTCTGCATTGTGGACACTTGCAGCGCGTTGTTCAAACATAAAGACGTAACAACTGTGACAGTTGTTAATTCACGCTTGTCCTGTGTATACCTATGCGTTCGTTTCGAGCGTCCTTCTTTGTGCTGCAGCGGCGCGCTGCAAGTATCGAGCTGCTTGTCGTTCTACGTGTGAAATTCTGAAATCTTGCTATCGCATTCATTGCTTCACCCTAGTGGCGAAACTGTGACTTTCTTTTAATGGCACGAAGAACGAGTGACGTTCGCCTTTCTCCTTCAAGCAGTCCCGGTCGAGCACTCCCCTCCGGTTTTCCAAATATTTAGAAAAAGTCTTCTAAAAAACAAAAATGGCCCGAAAGTGCTGATTCTCGGCTCAAGTTAAATGGTATATTAGATGCACATGAATATCCAGTCATAGGTCTATGTTACTTGTCCAATTAAGTGTTAATTAACCAGTAAATTACCTGTACGGATAGTTCAATGAAAATGGAATTCAATGACTTCCCTTAAGCAGCCGACGCTTTTCTCGCGAGCAGCTGTGATCATTCCGGCACCTGGTGGAGCAGATCTCAACCTACGCGCTACTTTCTACGTGGCCTCCGAGATCCGCTTGGGCAGCGCGACGAAACTCAATGGTTAACCCAGGGAATAGATGGCTTGCACTGACGTCAGTGAAGCCGCCATGTTGGTGAACCGCATGGCACACGCAAGCTTTGTGACGTCACACGTTAATGTTATCATTATAGCACTTGGCAAGTTCTTTCGTTATTGACGGACAGGGGCCATTATAATTCCGGCCACATCGTTGTCATATTGAAGCAGGTGAAGAGCGATGTGATTACGCTGCCTCTACGTCATCTAGGCCGCCATGTTGGTGAACCAGTACAGAATGGCTGACAGTTGGGCTTGTTGGATCCCAAATAAAAGTGGTTTTTCCAGCCACGCGTAAACTGCTCAGCCTGTGCCACCGCAATAATAGCAATATGAAGTCTAATGCGTGCGCCAAGAAACACAAGGTCAACTATGTTCCTTGCAAGAGTAATGTTGTCTATCGGATTCCAATTTCTTGTGGTAAAATATATATAGGCCAGACTGGAAGGCGTATAAATTATAGGCTTAGAGAGCCTAATAATAATGTTAGAAATGAACGTGACGGATGGCTTGCGATACATTGCAAGACATGTAATTGTCAACCTGTTCTCAGCGCATGTACAGTTGTCGCATCTGTGAACGGCAAGTTGACAAGAGGAATCATCGAAGCCGAAAACATTGTTAGATTAGGACCCCAATGCGTCTGTGAACTTATCGAGTAAAGGGCTCGCTTTTCTTAGAAGTTGACTGTTTTACACCCCTGGTGGCGTCTGAGTGGTGCATAAAAACTGTGTGCTCAGGAAATAAACTTTTGTTGGTAGTTTGCGCTCTGTGTGTCGTCGTCTCTTCTTGTAGTCCCTGTCTTATTTGCGCAGTTCAACACTCCGGGTTTTGAACCAGTACCTTGTGTAGCTGCGACCATGACGTCATGGGGCAAGCTATCTAAACACCAAGGCACACAATCGCCGAGGTGCGAGGGCCACTACCAGACACCTAAGTCAAGGTTTAGGGTCGTCTCCGTATTTGTTACTCAGCCAAATATTCATGGCGCATGTATCTTACGAGTCACCAGGTCCTACTTCTTATTGACTTGCAGAAAAGAATATTGTAAGGCAACGTTTAGGCCGCAAGACCCTTCTTTTTAATCGTCGAGCCTCTACCCCACAACCCAGGCCAGAGAGGTGATGATGAGTATGTACAGGTGAGATGATGAAGGGTATGAACAATGCTCAGCACGATCGCAAGCAGCGGTACGACAGCTCCCATCGCGACGTCTCTTTCCATCCTGGCGACGAAGCGCTCCTTTGGACGCCTACACGTGTTCCCGGACTGTGCGAAAAGTTTCAGTCGCGATTTCTTGGACCCTACATAATTAATGAGCAAACATCCCCTGTAAACTATCGTGTCACTCCCGTTGCGGCTTCTTCCGATCGTCGCTGCCGTCGTTCTGAGGTAGTCCACGTTTCGCGAATGAAGCCCTTCGTTCGACGTCTCTACCCAGTTTAAGTCGCGGCCAGGCTGGCCGCTTCGGCGCACGGGGAAATTAGTGTGAGCATTGTTCACACCCTTCATCATCTCACCTGTACATACTCATCATCACCTCTCTGGCCTGGGTTGTGGGGTAGAGGCTTGACGAATAAAAAAAGGAGTGTCTTGCGGCCTAAACGTTGCCTTACAATATTACATCAACAGCGAGTTGAATTCGGAGGATTGTTGAATGAATGGGAGTTATGAAAGGAACAGCTCTTCAGAACAAGAAATAAGACTACACTCATAATTTGTGTAACTGACGTATTTTCGGTATTTTCAGTGCATTTTTGGTATTTTGTTTGCATGTCTTGGATATAGTCGTCTTTGCGTGATTCTTGTGTATTGACGTGCATTTCATCCCTTGCGTAGCTTATCTGCTCTTTGCTTAAACATTGTTTATTTGCATAATTCTTTTACACAATTTGTATTTGCCGCCCTTTTAACATACTTTTATGCACGTAATAACGAGAGGTCCGGCTGCCACAGCCAACTGTGGGACCTCTTTCTGTGTTACTTCCCCTGTATTTACAAGTGTTTGTTTCGAAATAATGAAACTAGAACGCTTCGAAACGTCGGTTCACGGAATATATAAAAGAGTAGCGCCTGCTTTATTATCAGCGTCCAATGTGCAAGTTTTGTTCTATTCTGGGTGGCTTGGTGTGGCGAGGTTGAGGTTGATGTTGTCACATGACTGCGATGGTAGAGAAGGTGGCAGTCCCACTGGTAGGTTCGAAACTTTTTGTTGGGCTGACACGTACCCATCAAACTAAGTAACTCAGAGTATTAGCATTGCACTCTGTGCATTGACAGCGGCAATTACACAGTCATCGGCCGCCGGTAATATCATGGTCGCCGGACCGCGTCGCGTCGTCTTTCATACACAACTGATAGACCATTCCAGCGTTATCAGTGGCGCTGTCGTTAGCTATAGGATGAGGTTGGCTGCCCGCTTCGTGCGTGAAATCTTATCCGGAACAGTCTAAAATAACCTAAAAGTTTCACAAACATTGCGGCGCGGCCTGTACGGGGAGGGAACAGCATTTTTTTTTTTGGGGGGGGGGGGGGGGGGAGTGCGGGAGGGGGGGGGGAGGGGGTACAAAATTAATGAAATGAGTGCGCGCCGGAACATCCGCTCCGAAAGTTGTTTTGATGGCGATCACAATCGAAGTATGTGACACAGAATAAAGAGAATGAGAGCACAGTGAAAATAAAGCTTAGAATAACGGATAGCTGAGTTAGCTGGTACGTAAGATTTGTGTCGCCTTGAAGAGAAAGCATGAGCGAGTAAAAGACAACAAGCGGACCGATATTTGTTTCGTAAAACACATCTACACATTCACTGATTGCCGTACAAGTGTAGTTTATAAGGTCCCTTTCAGCTGCGGCCGCTTCTATACGTTGGACTGGCGGGACGCCGTATTAACCAGAGATTATTGGAACATAAGAGATAGATAACCGGAGGCTCACCTTCTAATCTTTCTTTACATTGTCGAGAATGTAAATGCACGCCAATATTCGATGAATGCGCAGTTTTGTACCGCCATAGAAATGAAGAAGCGCGCCTGATAATTGAGGCCCGGCATATTGATAATAGTGGTAGCGTATGCGTGAACCAACCTTTGATTAATTTGGATAAAGATGAAATCAAATGCCTTAGGGAGCGCATTCACACTGGAGAAGCGAAGCGAGAACGAAAACGCCAGAGCAGCCTGAAAAAGTTCACATTCGTTCTGCCTCTCGTACTATTCGTGAGCAATATTGAGCTCGAACACGCGAGCGCGTGCCAGACAGCCTCAAAACACAGATAACGTGATACGTGGATGGCGTTGCTGAAATCGGAGGGGTAAAGGAGGAGCGCTGTTCCGCTGATTGTTGGCACTCCCGCTTCACTGGCGTTGCTGCGAAACGGCAACTGAGTGCGTGCCATCGGCCGCTAGCAATGATAACAAGAAGGGGAAAAAAAAATGCACGAAAAACAAAATAAGTGAAAGATGCGTACCAAAATACTCAGCCCCTACCTCTTAGGTATAATACAAGCAATGCACTGTGCATCACGCCGGGCAACGTCACGGCCGATATCTCAGCAGCTACATTGCCTGATGGTTCATTGGGTGTGGTTGGGCGCCTTGATGTGAGTTCGTATCACCGCTGGCACTCACTGACACGCTATAAGCTGCCGTTTTGAAGAAAAGATATCGAGGCGGGAGTGTCAACAACTAGCAGAAGCGCGCCGCCCTTTCCACTTTGTTTCCGACAGCGGCCGCTGCGAATCAGCCAATGTAGGGGTTCGAGGCTATTCGCCACGCGCTCGCGTGTTCGAGCTCATATTGCTCACATGCCACCGCCGCCGCCGTCTTCGCCACTTTGAGAATTCATTTCATTTTGCCCGTTTCCCGAGCCTTAAATTGCATACCGAATTCTAGTAATGCATGCAAAGCATTGAAAAGAAACAGTTTGCACCTTTTCAAACGTTGTTTCGGGAGAAACGCCAGCAGAAACGACGGGGGCGGACACACCGGCAGCGGCGGCGGCGGATTCAGTGGGCTGTGCCAAAGCGAGACACGTTGGAGCATGGCGACTCGCTGCTGCTGCACCTTCTTCTACTTCCAGTGTTCTCGGCGATCGTAATCCAAACCAGGCTCACGGTGAACGCGTCCTTGTCGAGGCCGTCAGCTTTGTCGTGCTGCAGAGGTAGTTTCCAATTACGCCGATGCGAGCCACCGCCGACTCCTTTGCCGCCATGTTGAATTTGTGGCCGGCTATTTACGTCACGTGGTTTGAGCTAGTGCAGCCAGAGCCGTGAAGCGAAGAGACGATCCGCCTATCGCGTGGCGGAAAGATCGGTCTCGGAGCGATTTTTTCGCGTCGGCCTCGCGGCGTGGTTTTCCGGCCGCTTAGGCGGCGAAGCGAGTGAACTTCCGGTGAGCTTTGCCGCTGTCGCTCCCTTCGACGCCAAGTGTGAACGTGCCTTTACTAGTTATCTTTCACGTAGACCCCCACTCGAGCCAGATTGATAGCTTCGCATATTGCATGGGCAAGCGCAGATAATTTTTCGTTCCTTCTTTCTTTTCCGCCGTTGTGCACATCTTCAGTTGTTAGTAGGCGTTTGTGATGTTCCTAACTGCCTTCCTTTGTCCGTGATTGAACGCCCTGTCATTTTAGAATGGACAGTGAAAATAAACTGCTTTAACAAAATAAAATGTACGGCTAAAAATTGTTTCCCACCTAGAATGATTGTCCAAGTACTGCGAAATGCCCCCAGTGCCGGCCCATATATTTTAACGAAAAACACAGACTGCGCTTTTATCGTTTACAATTTGCAGGAGCCTCTTCATAGTAGCCACTACTTTTTTCAGCCTATTGTTTCCAAATATTTCGCTATCATGCAAGCGCCACAGTTAAATTCCAGACACGTTGTCCTGCAGCAAGAGATTGCTTGAGACTAGCATAACAATAGCGCCAATGCTCGCTTAGCAGGTGTTGCTTCAGCGCGACTTCGCAGCTGCGCATCGTAGAGTTCTTCTTAGATCCGGCCGTTTTTCGGTCCGCTCGGTTCGCTCCTGAGTGTTTACGCTTCGATCGCTATAGTGTTAGTTTTCGATAGCAGCATTTTTTTATTCGTTGAATTTCATCGGCCGTTTTTTCGGTCCGCTCGGTTCGCTCCTGAGTGTTTACGCTTCGATCGCTATAGTGTTAGTTTTCGATAGCAGCATTTTTTATTCGTTGAATTTCATCGGCGTGAGGGTT
>JALIZH010026042.1:0-44827 GCA_030522465.1 Rhipicephalus appendiculatus | reverse complement strand
AAATCCCCAACACCAGCGGCAGGCAGCGAAGGCATCACTGGAATAATGTGATAGCCAATCAATAAGAGTTTCGCCTGTACCACTACTGAATCATTTGCCTTATGATTTCACTTGAAACAACGGCTTCACTTCTGTTCACTGTACGTAGTCAATGTATGGACAAATATATATATATATATATATATATATATATATATATATATATATATATATATATATATATATATATATATATATATATATATATATATATATATATATATATATATATATATATTCACACATTAACAGTTACGCATAGAATTTATTCCAGAACAACGATTCTTGAAACGCCGCGGCGAAAAAGAATATTTTTTTTGTTTTATTTAGCAACTTTCTTTTGATTCTTTTTGCTTTTGCAGTAGCCGATATAGTTACATTTAACTGGCATTTCGAATATCTTTGGCGCTGGCCTTCACAATATATATATATATATATATATATATATATATATATATATATATATATATATATATATATAGAGAGAGAGAGAGAGATATCGAGAAAGAACAGCCGCCGCAACGCGGCTACATGAAAGAGGAAGACGACGTCTCTTTTGGTTGTTGCTGGACTGGCGCAATCTTGTTCACTTTGCGCCGTGCATCGTAAATATATTATTAACCAATCTACTCGTAACACATAGCGTAAAAACATTGTGGTTTCGTTCAGATGCGGGATCGAATTCGTGTAAAGACACCCAGAAAAAAGATACTCTACGCCATGGCGTACACGGGATCTATCACGCAGGAAGCGAACACACAATCCCTTTTTGTGCAAGCACTGAACAAACACACGAACAGGTTTTTTTAAAACAAGGTTTTCGACCTACCGGAATCCGAGAACACGAACATTGCGAGAAGCAGGAGGACCATGAAACCCACGCACATTGCCACCAGCACGCACCAAACCGCATTGATGCCGTTTCTTCAAAGCGGCAAAAAGAATACCCGAAATTAGTGATTTGACAGATCAGTTGACACAGAAATATATTAGAAGCTCCACTCGCTGAATGAAAACAATGAACCTTAGTATACGTAAGGAAAATAGGCTTGGTAGTGGTATGAGCTTTCATATTTAGGCGACACGGCAGCCACGCCAGAAGGCATAGCAATGCTGCTGCGTCACCACTCCAAGGTATTTACGGAAAAGGTTGATGAGTCAATGAATGAAATAATTAATTGATTGAGTTATTGATCAGCAAAAGGTTGTAAGAGAGTAACAACCATAGAACTGAAATTAAAACATAGGTTTG
Organism: Rhipicephalus appendiculatus; assembly: GCA_030522465.1. Classification (NCBI taxonomy): domain Eukaryota; kingdom Metazoa; phylum Arthropoda; class Arachnida; order Ixodida; family Ixodidae; genus Rhipicephalus; species Rhipicephalus appendiculatus. The sequence goes on along the minus strand of JALIZH010026042.1, from coordinate 43,536 downwards.
ATTTTAACTAATAATTAAGGCTACAGTGTGCTTAAAGCACAGAATAAAGGAAGTAATAATGAGGATCTTCAATAGATATATAATGTTGTGGCGCAAGTGGAAATAATATTTGGTGTTTTCCATTTCAGCAACCTTTTAAGGTAAATAATTCTTTTGCATCTTGTGGGCGTAATCGGCTTATACAAGGCCTATTGCGAAGGCGTACTCACTACAGGAGAAAGCACTAGCGCGATACGAAAAATAGGCAGGAATGCGAAAAGGGCATACATTTGGACTCGGCAACAGTTTTGAGTCCGTTTCATGAGTGAAGTGTACTACCACCATACATTCTGTTTTCCAAAAGAGTATAGTGCAGTAAAAACACCTGCACCCTCGGTAAACCACGGTGGACGAGGTGCGGGATAAGGAAGATGAATAGATTAATACCGGCCTCATATATGGTTTTTTGGGGCTATTAGTTCCACACCTCTCCGAGTGTTTTCCTGAATGACCAGACACCGCTTTGAAAACAGCTTAAAAATCGGCGCAGGACCTTCGTTTAGCTCGTAATTTTCAACCAATGCATACAGCAAAAATGCGTTGCCCGAAGTTGATTCTTTTAATTTTCAGCATGTACATTGTTGAAGAATACGTAGTACAGCTTGCTCAGGGGTGAGAAATATCCTGTAGGATCAATGTCGCTGAAACCACATCATAATCACCGTTAGAACCCCAAAACGGAAATGTGACTTGCGCTCCATAGAGCATGGCTCGTGAGTGAACTTTGTTTCTGTAACTTATGTGAGTTATAAATATGCCTCTGAAACAAGCGTATCGGGCTGCCTCAAATGCCGGCTTCGTGGGAATCGTTATTTATGTAACACAATTTCGCGACAAGTTTCAAAGTTCTCGAGTGCAAACGCTATTACTATTCATTTTCTGTTCTGAATTCCTTGTTTTGCGACGACTTTTCAGTTAAATGCTAAAAACACTAAGACCAATTGATAATGAAGGTGGAAAATGTCAAATTTTTATTAGATGAGACTTAAACGGTTCACTTGATCACGAACAATGTCATGCTTTCCTGAGTACACGTTGAATGAGTGAACCAATTCTTCATGCCGTCACCACATAATTCAACACTAGGATAGTATATCATCAAAACAACAACGTTTTTTTTTAAACCATCGATTCTTGCATACAATACTTACTGGTTGTCTTGCTGATCTAAGAAAGTCGGCAAGAAAGACGTTCCGTAAGTATAACCTCTTCTTTCACATAGCATATTGCCCACAGAGAAAGAGTGATCTCGAAAGATGCGATGTATTGAGATTAAAAAAAAAGTTAGGCCGTGTCCAGTGAGAGCATAATACGGTAATTTCTCCAGAGGGAATAGACTCTAAGAAAAAAAAAGAAAGATTACTTGCTACTCTTTTTGGTCAGTCCTGAATTGGCACATATAGAACTATGTTTAAAGACATACTTTAGGTCTCTTTGTAGATCATCATACGCACTCGGGCGAGTCGTCGGAGGAACGCCTCTTGAAAGAGAGGTAGCGCGCATCTTTAAAGAACGTTAAGTGGCAAGCAAGGTCACACCAAAAGATTAACAAGTAATTATTTAAGTGGAAAGCAGCCGTATGCTGTTGTTCTTTCTTTTACTCTATCTTACTCAATGAATGCAGCTCCCTAACAGCCATTCAACAGTACTTCCAACGAACAAAAAAAGAAGAGAGATCTCCACAAGCAGCCTAGTGGACATCTGTCTGTCAAGGATTCATTTGCTCATTCATTAGTATGATTAGATACATTAACAACAAATACAAAAACTGCATGTATCAAGATGCAGCTTCGACATAGGGAGAAGTAGTCTTAACAAATGTATAAAAGAAAAAAAAAGGAAAAAAAACGCTTAGGTAGAAAAAGAATTCACGTAATATGTTATGATTTGTATAGCTGCTTACCACGTTATTTAATCGTTGTAGGGAGATTTATAATCTTGCAGAACAAACTTAGTCGCTAGATCAAATTCCCATTCCTGTTTACACCATACAAAGAAAGAGAAGTAGGCAAGAAGTTGCCTGCGTCCGGTGAATCACAGGCACTGCCGTTCGCTAGAATTTCAAAAAAAAACGCAACGCACAAAATGCGCATCACAATAGGTACAGAGACGACACACCTTGCCCTTTGCCGTTATTTGAAATTATCCACCAACCAGCCGCCCAACACATATTACTGAACTGTTCGGTAGAAAAATGCTAAAAAGATAGAGTTGCATTAATTGGACAAACAGGGACGCTAAAACAAGGCGAAGCAAAGTAGGCTTGCTTATGGCTGTACTCACGCTATCGTTTTATATTTTAATATTGCAGAAACAACATGTTTTGCTTGCATCCCTATTAGGTAAAAGTCACCTAGTACAAAACGTGAGTTGTGGATGTTCAGATAGCACCGTGGGAGGGCTGCTGAGTGAAGGAACGTGAACATGAAGGGCACAGCTAAGGAGTCATAACTGAGAAAAATAAACATTGCCCACTTATTGCGCATCGCACGAAGCTCCTGTGCTCTTGTTTACTTAAGATAGCGAACAGAAAAACGAGACGAATGCGAAGGAATGCACGAGCTTGGGGCTCCTAACGCCTGGGCCCACTGTAGTATCTATTATTGCAATAGTAAGTATGCGGTTATTCTCGGCCGGCTTTCGCCACCGTCGTCGGCGTGATGTGCCGTATGTGTATATGTGTATATACACAAAAGCCACAAATAAAATTAATTCAAAAGAAGAATTCATCGAAGCGCGCTCTACCGCGGATTCGAACTAGCGAGTAGTTGCTCCGCAGCGTGTGGTTATAGACAATTACGCCATGTGCCACTCGTTCTCCGTCATACTAACGGCAGAATATAAAACCACGCGGCGTTGTGTAAAACGCATGGAACGCCCCACGCGCCGATATTGAAATTATGCAAGACACGGGTGATGCTGCTCGTTGCCCGCGCTGCCTTTGCGTCGTGTCGCTGACGATATACACTACTTTTAGATAATTGGGTTGTAGCGCCGCGCCACTCATTGCCAGTCGGTCAGGGAAAAAGACGAGTGCCCCGTGCCTCCTGGTGGCGCGAGCTCGTGGGAACTCTTTGGCTCTTCTAGGCTTATGCCACAGGAGGGAAGAAACGAGACGGCTGGACCAGAATAACCGTATACATCTTACATTGTGACCTTAATCGACGCCTGCAGGGAACGCCAGCCGTGGTTCACATACGACACATACCTGGCCATAACAAAGAGAATATTTTAAATAAACGTCTGCTTAGTTGGTCAACTTGATGAAAATCGCCATCGTGGCGACATGGCGACTACATGTTGATGCCGTGCTGTTCACAAAGAGGATGCGTCTTCGTTTCCCGACCATGACGGCCGCATTTCCATGAAGGCGAGTCCGAGAAGCGTACCATTGTACATTGACTTCGGTGCACTTTGTAAAGGAATGGCAAGTCGTGCGAAAAGAAGCGGCGCCTGCAACGGCGGCCTTCATCATAATCATATTGCGATTTGGAACTTAAGAACCAAGAATATTATTTCAATTTTCAAATTGACCTATTGCCCAGTCATGAGTTGTAACACTGTTAAAGTGGGTTATTGGGACTTTCTTCAAATATGATAACTCCGTCTGTCACATGGGAACATCATTCCCAAGCGCGGTGTATTGAACTAAGTGGTTTGATTAAGATAAAGATCGTGGGCTTACCACCGCCGCCGGTTGTGCTGTGTACAACTGACACGTCTGCAAAAAAAGTGAAATCAGGATTTAAATATGGATCTAGTGTTTAAAATTGTGTTCATGAGTGTGTGTATGTATATATATATATATATATATATATATATATATATATATATATATATATATATATATATATATATATATATATATATATATGTACATGCGTGTGTGTGCACCGACAAAGAGAACGCGATGAGACAAGCTGCAATGGGCTACAGCAGAGAATGGGACCTAACAAGTCAAAATTAAATTACCCAGGCATAGCAGCCCGCCAAGTGTTGCCTAGTCCATGTACAACTTATATCGCTCAAATGATAATCTAGGCAACAAACTATATTCTGCACCGCTAAGAAGCAACCTATAGTAACGTTTTCGTGACTTTATGGCGCTAAGTTCATATAGTCCGCCACAGTTGAATTTCCCCCACTCATTGCAGAGCGAGTGCATCAATTTTCTTTGATGAACATTGAGATGAGAGCCGAGAGTATTATGCGATCGCCCAGAGAGGCCTTTTTCCTGAAGTGTACATAATTAGGACAGTTTGAGATAGCGACTGATGTAATAAATTAACAGTGGCCGAAGCATCCTCGCCAGGGCAATTGCCGAGGGTCGCATTTCTATTAGTGCAAGCTGTGCAACAACAGCAGCAACGAAAACAACCTCCTCCGACAAAACGCGTAGGTGCACATAAATGAACTGTAAAGAATAACGCAGGAGGCATTGGGACTGACTTTGTAAAGGATGGAAATGTAAAAGTGAGGAATCAAGAAAGAACCCTTGCAAACCAATCCTTGAAAACACATTTTTTTTTGTTCAAATCGAGAGGGCAGACGGAAAGAAAGATGCTCGATGCATTTCGAATCTTGAAAACTGGAAAGGATGTAATAATGGGCTTGTTGGTGGTGATCGTCCTGTCGTCCGTGTTTTTTCGTGCGCCTTACGTTTCACCATGCATGAAAACTGGCCAAAAACTTGTTTTAGCAGCATCTGTATAACTTTCAGCGAAAGAAATTGCTTTCCTGAGTGTAGCTTATAAAATTTGCAACATCCACGAGGTTCGATTGACTATCTGCAGGCCGAGCCTTATCTTCCAAACCGTGATTGAGAACCTCTTTTCTCATGCATATTTTCCCAATTTTCACACGTTTCCAATCCTTTAATTTTTGTCGCCTCTGCTTTACTTCGGTTGTTTGTTGTTTATTATTCTGACGTCTTCGTAGTTTTCTGAGGCTTTTTTTCGTCACCATCGTCTTAGTCTTTTTCTCTGTTAAGTGAACTTACTTTATCCGCTTTACACATGTCTTCCCGTGGTTTTACTCCTTAAAGTATCGTCTTTACCCCTGTTGTCATTGAGAGATATGGATTGGTTGACATTTTCATGATGTCCGTTCTGTGGCAATCATTTTCACAATGCCTGCGGAATTCCCTTCTTTAACTATCTGCACATGAATGAGTGACGATGCCGTCTAGTGCATTAGGCTTCGTTTTAATACTTGCACTTTGATAACTAAAAAATGAACACTCGGAAGACACCGCCCGTGGTGTTACGTTCGTTTCTTCAGTCCTGTTGTTGTTTCATTGCGCAGTTTTCTCCTTTCTCAAAGTATCCACCGACTATTGAAAGGTAAATATATTTGACTGAGACCTATCTGGCTGGGTAAAATTCTACGAATAAACAGACCCTTCAGCCACGCTTAGTCTTTAGTTTTTATTATTAAAACCTGGCCCTACGTTTCGAGACCCATTCTGCCTCTTCTTCAGGGGGGTGACTGTCCGGCTCGCTTCGAAGCTAACATTTTGCTTAGTGGTTGTCTCGCTCTCCACCACCGTTGTTCGTGTAGATCTCGTTACTGCGTTGTGTTCTGCTACTTTCCCGCTCGCGGTAGGGCGCATGCGCCGTGCCATTGTGTAAAAGGCGGATTTGGCGACTCTTGCGAAGGCGAAAAGACCGGCTGCCAAAAGAAAGATTCCCTGAGCTAGTCTATGAAGTCCCCTGCACTGATTGCCACGCCACTTACATCGGCGAGACAAAAATCTTCCCGGAAAAGATACGGCAACAGCGAAACGACGTACGTTGCTTCAATCTAGCAGGACGCTCTCGCAGAACACAGTGAGAAGATGGACTAACGCATCCACTTCGACGCCGCCTGGGTCATAGAAACAGAACGTAGGCGAGCCAAAAGGCAGCTCTTAGAATCTTGGCATATCCAAACGACACCTGGAAATATTAACCGGTCATGTGGGACCCTGCCGAGCATGTATGTTCGCTGTCTCCAGAACCAATGGAGAAAACAACGCAGTAATAAGAAGTACGGGAAGAACGACGTTGGAGAAGGAGACAACCACTAAAAAAAGTGCTAGCTTCGGAGCCGGCCGGGCAGTCACCGCCTGAAGAAGAGACCGAATGGGTCTCGAAACGTAGAGCCAGTTTTTGATATTAAAAATTAAAGACTAAACGTGGCTGTTTATTCGTATGAACCAATTAGCCCGCAAGAACGCCCAACTGGCGTGTGGAAGATGTCACCAGGGACTGGGTCGATAATAGATAGGCTGCTGATACGGACTGCGATCTCTTTCGCACTATGTTCCTGGAATCTGCCACAACCATCGCCCAAAGAGAGGTCCGAAGCTCCGCTGGAAACGAGTGCCGTACCTGCGTCTTGACCTGTCCTGAACATGACTATTTGCGCCACTAATAATCGACAAAAGGACCCGCAAAGCAACTTTGCTACCTATCCGAAACGATATGGCAGACCGTAATACGGTCTCCCGAAGGAAAACTTCAAAAAGCAACCATTCCCTGAGTGGAACAAGCCATGCCCTGAATTCTCGCATGAATGAAGGTTTGCCGCCCGCTACGCCTGCTTACCTTTTCTTTTCTCTTAATTTCTAATTTGCCTTAAGTGCTGGAAACGCATAAAATGACCGAACCCGTATGACACAGTGGTGCCCAAGGTCGCTCATATTACGTAAGTCTCCTTTCAGCAACCAGCCCACTCTGAAATCTCGGCCGCGCTAGAGCAAGCCTGCCGTAACGGCGCGCCTGCGTCCGGCACCGTGGTACGTCGGCAGCTGGAATGACGTCCAAACGGCACTGCAAGCTTCGTCGGAGTGACCAATCACGCAACACGTTCCAAACTTGCACATCGCTGCAAGAAAGATATGACAGACGGCGTTCGTGCGCAGAGAAAACCACGTAGCGGACACAGAACTATGAAGATTGCCAAGCAGACGACACGGACCGGCGATGTTGCCACGGCAGCCAGTCCTCCGTCGCTGATTGGCTGCGTCCCAGTGCGGCTGCCTGACAACATCGGGAAATTAGTCCCGGACCCATTCTGCGAACGTCAAGAGAAATTTGACGTGCACCAGCAAAACCGCTTGTGCACGGCAACCCCAGAAATAACATCAAATGGCACACAGCGCGCCACCGTAACGCTCGCCTGGCCGGCCATTCATACAGTCAACTCTCGCGTGCTACATCTCAAATCTCACATGCGGTGTCCATTTTCGGTCGGTTATCCAGTGGAATGCTAACCGCGCCATGTTTTTACTTGGCTCTGCGCAGTTAACTTCGCGAACAACTATTTGTGAGACCTATGCTTTGCAAGATCGCGCAAGAGTTGCCAGAATTGCGTGTGCGTATGTTAGTGAAAGATTTCTCCAGATGATATTCTGAAAATGCTTACTAAAACGTAAGAATTCTGTCTGCCCGCTGCCTCAACACGCATGGCTTCCTGATTGGTCGGTATCGTTGGCTGACGTCACTCCACTGGCTACCATGTGGTGATGGCAGTTTTCTCGGTGACCAGCTACAATCACTACCAGCTTTGAAAATTGAGAGATCAAAGCGCTACTTATCTGGAATTTTAGGGCCCCTGTATACTTCGGAGCTTGAAGGTTCGGTCACCTATATGCTTAGACGGTAGATGGTTCGAGCCACGAAATATTTAGCATGTCGCGGGTTCGATTCGTTATTTACTATGCGGCACCACTGAACGCTCTCCGTTCATTTTCATGGAGAATTTGTTCTCCTTCGTGAAACATCCCAGACCTACTTAAATAAGAACCTACAAATACGTTACCGATCCCATCACAATGTTCAAACACTCCAATGTCACAAGATTTGTAATTCTGAACTTTTTACTGTAATGGCAAATTGATACGTCATGGGCAGAATCTCGCTCCGATTTTAGCCGGAGTGTTCGCGAAATAATGCTTATGCTTTAAAAAGAAATTAGCTACAATTTAGACAGCTAATAGCCTCCTTCAAATGAAAACTTTCATTACAGACTCACAAAAAAAATGGATGCATAGATGTAGCGGCTATATAACGGAAATGCACCGATACAACTTACCGATCCCACTCTGCATGACAGACGTTTCATCTGCAAAGTGTTGAAGAATTGTTCTTATGTACTCAAGGTGTTAAGACGACTATCCGAAATATAGTCGTTTAAGATGAGACTTTTAAAAGCCTATAGTGCACACTTCATATTCTCTTGTTGCAACTTTCCTGGGGCTAACATTCAGCGTGGCATTCGGAACCCTTGCTGTCAAAGGGGAAGGGGGGATTCAATTATCTCATGCATTTTCTGCAATAAACGCTGATTCCCAGAGGTGAACACTCAAGGAAGGCTGGTTGACGGTACCAAGTGCATCAGGAAGTCTTCTTTTCGTGTCCACCCTTACGTTGCTATTGACAACAACTCTACACCTTTTCTTGACGTCATGACTGAAACTTTTGTCTGAGCCGGTGCCGTATAATCGCAAGCATTGAGACTGGAGCGTTTTTAACTGTGTCCCATCCGTCTTATCCAATATTAGTTACGGGGGCCGGCTAAGGTGTCCTCGCGTGTTGAAACGCTTCTTGTGATTTGTGTTGATTGGTAAATAGACGTGTATTCCTGAGAATAATCTTTAGTTGGAAATAAGCGCGAGCGGGAAAAGGAGGCTCACCACCTTCTTTGGTCCTGACCGCGTGAAATGCCATGTACTCTTTGAACAAATAAATGAAAATTAAAAATTAATGAGTGTGGTCTTCTTAATCAATTCTCGTTATGTTGATTTTCTTGCGCTCCTTTTTCAGGTATGAAGACCGACAAATTCATTCAAATTTCAGTTCTTGTAGACAAAAGGACAGCATTAAACCCCATTTGAAGTACAAAGCAATTGTTGGGGAAGCAATTTTCTCCATAACTTCACAACCGACTACTGGTACATATAGCCTCCTTTTTCACCTTCAGAAAACAACGCGAGAAAAAGGAATATGGCAGGCCATTAATGGGAAGCAAGCCCTTCGCAATTTAACGTTCTCCTTTTAGTACAAGCGCGAAGTGTAACTTAAGTATGTGATTGTATTACAGTTCCTTTTTTTTTACCGTCACTTATTTTCTTGACGGTGATTTCTTGACAGTCTAATGCCACACGGGAACTGGCAGTGAGTGCAAGTGAAATAATAAGCACTGTGATCAATTCACCTTCTTTGTCTGGTGATGGCATTGCACATAGAAGAGTAATTCCTGTGCTATCTTCACAGAGACTATGGCTTATTTTGCATAAAAAATATAGTAAATATTCAGCTTACTTCTCCTGAGAACGTTAAGTAGAACTAGTCCATGCGAGAACCTGATCTTCTATAAAACGATATTGTGTAACGGGATCGTTATTACACAATACGTGCTGCTGCTCATTGCGTCTAATACACATCTTACAAACGGCACAAAATATTTGGATTGTTTTAATAGAAGACTAAATTTTATGTAGTAGTGTGGCTTCTATCGTATAATCTCACTTCGTAGAAAACAGCACATAGACCTATATATACTTTAGAAAATGGCTGCGTTCACATTAAAGCTTTGCAGACGCCGTTGAAGAAGCTATCTCGAACAGTAAGCTTCGACGTAATTTTCATACGCAGCAGCAAGTGTCCTGACGCCTGTTTGTATTTTAGTGACGATACCTAGAAAGGTGCCCATTACAAAGCAACGATTTCAGTGAATGAAACGCCAATAGAAGGGAGCAGTTAACATCGACGTTTCGCTGCCTCAACCACGCATAAGAAGTTCCGTTCAAATATGCGTAGTTATATGCCAAACAGCTAAAATTCATTCGCCTCTGCCTTACGCTATAACTACGAGAAATGTCGACTCAAAGGACGATTGTTCCTTACCCATCTTTGCACCTAGAAAAGTTGGGGGACAGAGCAGCTGAAGCGAATTCTTCGCTGACTTTTCTTCTTCTTAAACCACGGCGCTTCCCCACTGTCCGTAATGTACCATAAGGGTGATGTGTCAATCTGAAGATGAAACGTGGGACGAGGCAAGAATTGCAGAATATTAAGGTACATCTGAAAAGGACTAATACAGCTAAACGAAATAATATATTTCCTGTCACAGGCAAATATTCATCCAAGGGAGATGGCGTGTGGATATCGATAGTTTTGCGACAGATTTGGATGTAATTCGGTCAGCTAGTGTTGTATTCCACTCGTCATAGAATGACACATAAAAATGACATACTGCGTTCCCTTAGAAGCGTAAGAAAGGAAATGCCTCCAAACAGGGAGTATTATCGGAATTAGCTGGCATATTTGTAAACCGCAAAATGAAAAAGTCACAGTTTCGCCACTAGGGCGAAGCAATGAATGCGATAGCAAGAAATTAGTTTGTCACACGAAGAACGAAAAGCAGCTCGATACTTGCAAAGCGCCGCCGCAGCACAAAGAAGGACGCTCGAAATGACGCATAGGTATACAAAGGACAAGCGTGAACTAACAAGTGTCGCAGTTATTACGAGTTTGTATTTGAGCAACGCGCTGCGAGTGTCCACAATGCAGAAGCCGACGGTGCTGTAGTTGTTGCCTCTGGCATAGCTCATACCCACTCAGGGGGGATTCGCCAAGGATTGATTATATGATGATGATGATGATAGCCTATTTGTATGGCTCACACCCACTCTGGGGGATTGGCCAAGAAACGAATATTTTAGACAGAAGTGATTATATGACTTTTCGACGCTGTTTGATACTTCTTTTTCTTTTAAACTGCGGCACGTGGAGTGACCCCTCTTCGTATCCTGCCACGGGGTGGCGTGTGACAGCAAGTGTGCCTGGTGCTCTTCTTCTTCCTTCTATATCACGAGTACAGAAGGGAGCCACTTTTTTCGTGCACATCTCACGGGCAGTTTTCAATTTGAAAGAAACTGTAAAAGCGTTGCGTGATAGAAAACACGCTCAAGCTGTTCCGAGATCTGCGTACCGCGAGCGGCAAATGGTGCATATGAATAGCTCGCCGTTATGTCGCTGGCACGAGCATGGCGTGTGGCTGTGTTGGCTAGCGCAGCAGGCTGCGGAGCGAGGGGTCGCTGGTTCGAATCCCCGGTAAGGTGGCTTGGAATTTTTTTTCTACAAATTTATTTTTCTTGATGCCTTTTTATATATACACATACATATACATATTCGAGACGTAACGGCGTAGACAGACGGCGACGGCGAAAATCAGCCGAGAGTGTCCATATAATTGCTATCGCAATAAAGACATTGGTTGTTTCGCCGAAAGGGCGAAGCAGTGAATGCAAATGTCCCCCGAAGCAGCTCGAAACATGCAGCGCGCCGCTGAAGTACAAAGAAGGACGGTCGAAAAGAACGCACAGGAACACAGAGGACATGCGCGAACTAACAACTCTCTTAGTATTTGTGTTTGAGCAGCGCGCTGCAACTGTCGGCTACGCTGAACCAGACAGCGGCCACGACCTGACGCTCTTCGAGTTTTCGTTTTCTTTTAAACTGCGGCGCGTCGAGTGACCCCTCTGCGTCTCCTGCCACGCGGTGGCGTTTCACGGAAGGTGTGCTCGGTGTTCTTCCTTTTTTTTTCGTTCCACATTACGAGTAGGTACAGCAATTTTTTGGGCGCATCTCAAGGACAGTTTTCAAACTCAAAGAAAATGTAGGAGTGCTGCATAATAGAGACCACTTCCAAGCTCCTCCATGATCTGTGTGCAAACAGCGGTAAATGGTGTATATATATAACTCGCCGTTATTATCCCTGTGCAAGCATGTCCCTCGGTAGAGTTGTCTAAGCCGGCGCTCTGCGGAGCGAGGGGTCGCCGGTTGAAATATCCGGTTTGGTTCTCCGGAAGTTTTTCATCTCATATTTTTCTTTGTGCCTTTTTTATATATATAGATATGGGACATGACGGCTGCGGCGACGGCGAAAATCCGCCAAGAGTGTCCATATAATTCCTATCGCAATCAGAGATGAACATCACAACTTTACGGAAATTCGCTATCCCCTGTAGTGGTTATGAGGTACCAGCGAGGTAAAAAAAAGCAAAAGAAAAACAAACAAAAATAAACTGCATTACTTACTCGATTGTTAATCACCCAAGGACAGCCGTAGCTCGTGCTGGGGGAATCATGTTTTCCCAGTATTGAACTTCGGCTGTGACCTGTCGTCTGGTGAGCATTATTACGAAAAATATTGACTCTTTTTCTGCTAGCACTACCATCTAAGTGTCATTGTCAGTGGTGTTACGTCTTCTACGTCCTCATGGTACTAGCTTTCATGACAAGCAATGCGTAATTATACAGGAGGAGGTTACAATCTCAATTAACTAAGCAGTAAGCGCCAATTTCAACCACTGGTTGCTAGATTACGTTAGCGCGACCGGGTCTCATCTATATCCACCACAAGCTCAGATCCGTTATTAAGCTTTGCGTTGCGACACTGGTCTCGAAACTGAGATCAAACTGGACGCTCTATTTCAACATGTTTCTTTGATATTGCCATAATTTTTTTCAAAAAGGAAGAACATGATTTGAAAACGAAAAAGAAAGAAAGAAAAGAAGTTTAGGCAGCTTCGTACTAGTGGAGTGGAGCCTAAAGGAACTGTGGAGATGGGCGGCCTGCCTGGTCTGGTTCACTCTTATCCTTTTCAGCTCTCCGTTTTTCTTCTCTCTTTCTATCTGTTTTCTTCATCTCTTTCTGTGTCTATTTATTTATATGTCCTTCTTTCTCTCTCTATTTGTTTTTCTTTCTCACTCACTCTATCTTTCTCTCTCTCTCTAGATTTCTCGCTGCATCTATCTATCTATCTATCTATCTATCTATCTATCTATCTATCTATCTATCTATCTATCTATCTATCTATCTATCTATCTATCTATCTATCTATCTATCTATCTATCTATCTATCTATCTATCTATCCCTCTGTTTCATTATCTGTCTGCTTGATTGCTGCCTTGGTCTTCCTTTTTTCTATCACGTTTTGTTTTCCCTCGTGTCTCTATTTTCCATCTCCTTCTCTCTTGATCTATTTCTTTATCTGAATGCAAATTTATTCAGTCTTTCTTTCCTTTCTTTCTCTCTTTCTATCTCTTTCGGTCTCTCTCTTGTACTCGTTGTTTAGCCAATCAGGTTATTGCATCCCACACTGGCAAATCGGCGCACGTGTTCTGGGAGCGAAGCAGAAGAAGAAAAAAGAGTAGGTTGGGAGCACATGCCGGCTCATGAGGAAGATAGTCTTGTGTCGGTTTTGCACGGCATAATAAAAAGCTTAACAGCTCTGCTATGAAAGCTCAGATCTCGAAGACACTCAAAACAAAAGACCGCAGAGGATATCGAGACAAGTACCAGCGTGTGATAACATTCTTAAATGCGATCCTCAAAAGACGTGAGTGCAGCAAGTAATTTTCGAAATAGCGGCACTACACGTTGAAGCAGTATCATCATCGCAAGCCTATATTACGTCCACTGCAGGACGAAGCACTCTCCGAAAGATTTCCCACGGACCCTCTAGTGCAGAGACGATTCCATTTTATGCCTGCCACTCCTTAATATCTTAGCTCCACCCTTTGCAGTTCACGACTGCCCTTCTTTCTCTCGCTATCTATTCGGACACATTCATTGTCCATCAATTACATTTTTTTATCGTCACGTGATCTGCCTAGGTTGATTTTAACGTGACAGAGTTAAATAACCCGTGTCACAGATATTTTGGTCCCTGCGTCGGCAGCAATAGTTTCGAGCAAAAACTCGGCCTTGTCCTTGCGCCAATCATCGCTCAAGGACAACGTTCGCTCAAAGACAAACACTTGTGGGCCCGAGCAGGCCGCCTGCGTGTCAGCCAGGAATTATACCATGCAGCCACCCCACTGCTTGAAACTGTTTTAGGAAAGAACTTATACATGCGTCAATAAGTGCCTAGAGTCACGTTAATGGAAGTAGAGTGAGAAGCGTAATATAGCATTCGGCGTCACTGGGCATCAAGTGCGCAACGAGTGGTGGATTTAAAGGTCAACCCATTACAAAAGGCCAGGCATACTTATCCTATTCATCAGCAACAGTTGTGTGTACACCTGCGTAGGTGTACGTGAACCGTCTTACGAACGTGCAGTGGTTGCATCGCTGATTTGGAAAATGGCGAATTACGGCGTAGTGGGCACTTCGTACGACTTCTTCTTGTAGGCACGCATTCACACACAGTTAAACGAAGGTGAATTTTACGGGCACAGTTATTCCCTTTTTCGCGGCACGGTGTAAGTGTCAGCCGAGAAGCGTAGCCTGGCTAGCGATTGAAGTGGCGGTGCGAAAGGGTCCGAGTTATGCTAAGGCGTTCTACTGTTGAAGGCAAATCTCAAGTGTCGTCAGTTTTTTTCCCCTATTATTTACTCTGGTACCGGCTACCCTTGTTTGCTCACTGATCCGTTCTTTTCTCTGGGTATGTCTTCATTACCCCTGTCATTTTTCGATCGATCACACACTGCGCGGTGTTCAACTGTTGTGGTCTCCTCGTTTTTCTCTGGGTTTCGGGCCGTGCGTTAGATGCTAGCAAAAAAAATGCAGTTGCACACTTCCCGCCTTAATGACAGCGCTAGGTTCCCACTGATGAGTTCAGACTGCCAATCGTACGCGCACGAGCCCAATCTCATTCTATGGCGAAGTCTTTTCCCATCAGTAGACTCTCCTCTTAATACTTGATGAGATGTACATACTATTCTAGCGGTTTCATACTGGGTTGTCTATCACGAATTGTCGCCCTCTGGATGGGCCGGCAGGCATTATGTCGGTCTTTTGCATATTTATATTCAGCCCTAATCCGACACTTTCCTGGTTTAGGTCTTCAATGATTTTATTGCGATAGCAATCATATGAACACTCTCGGCAGGTTTTGCCGTCGGCGTCACCATAGTATCCCTTACAAAAATGACTATTGAGCTGGTGTTGAAGTTTCGTTGAGCACTTATTGAATCAACCTATTTTCAATGACTTGGCAAGATGTCTTGACGTAGCTTAAGATATACTCAATGGTTCTTCTCTTGAGTATATCAACGAAAAAGTCGTTGACCTAAAGATGTTGACATATTGTAACGTAGTTATTGAGTACCGGTGTACGTATGAGCGGGCATTACCAACCCTGTAAAGTAACGAAACCTTTTTATGGATGACACCATACAAATTATAAGCAGCCCATACACCCATAGAATGCATATTACAAACGTCTAGTGCATAAGCGGTCTTCTATCGCTTGAGTATACTAGCTATATACGTTTGGTCAACGCGATTTCTCCAGCCCGTCTCTTGTAATTATCTCTATCCGAACGACCCACCACATAACTATTCAGGCGGCAACAATGCTACAGCTGACTTCTTGCTGCAGCAACGGAAACAAAACAGTATGATGCAACGTCCATGTACATACCCAGGAATTCGGGACATCGCTTTTAGTTCACCGTTTTTCACACCACGTGGCGTACGGACCTTCAACTTTCAAAATTGGCGCGATGACGCATGCCGCGCGGCAGACAAAACGACAATACACATGAAAAAAGGCAGCACGATATCGACTATCGCCACCGAGAGCGAACCGTGATCGCGGACTGATAAGCGCAAGGCGTACGACGAGCGGTCGGCTGGCTGCTCGATCGTGAATCGGCAGTTATATTGCAACGAATGCGTGCACACAAGTCACTTGTCTTTGCTTGAAAAGGGCGTGCTGCCTGTTGTCATTTTCAACATATTTCGTCCGATTGTATTGTTGTCGGTCCCCACGGGTTTTTTTTAGAAACTAAGGACGTCCTTTTGTCGCTGCCGTTTTCGTGATCTTAGAAAGCTAATTTCAAGACAATAATACCAGCCTACGATATGGTAATGACGGTTTGAGGATATGCAGAGACTCGACGTCCCTAATGTTTGTTGGCGTCACTTTACAAATGGTCTTTTTTTTTTTTTTGCGCTATAGAGTGAAGGAAACAGGCCGTGCGATATTCACTGCCAGTGACAATCTTTTTCAGGGATCAAAAAGGAGCTAAAATAAAGGCCGAGATTGATTACACGGACGAGATTGCTCAATGACCTTCTGAATTTAAGCATTCTAAATACGGCGCTTTCATTTAAACAACGCTCTTTACGTTTCTAGAGCACATAATAAAAGACGTCCGAAATAACGTATTTCATTATGCACATGACATGCTATACAGCTCGTCGGCGCCTCTTTGCTAACTGTTCGTGAAAGCGTAATGAAACCAATTATATTCAGGTATCCGACCACCCACCGCGGTGGTATAGCGATTACAGTGCTCGGGTTCTGACCCGGAAGCCGCGTGTTCGATCCCGGAAGCGGCGGTCGCATTTCAATAGAGGTGAAATGCTAGATATACTGCATACTGTGCTATGTCAGGGCACGTTAAAGAACATCAGCTGGTCGAAATTTCCGGAGTCCTCCACAATGGCGTCCTTCATAATCATAACGTGCTTTTGGGGCGTTAAACACTTGATAATATTTGGATGTACACGACCGTAAAACCACCTCTTTGTTTCGCTGGATCTGCAGTCTGCACAATGGCGTCAGGTCTTGGTTTTTGACCCGGCTATTTCGGCCCATTTTATTTAGAACGAGGAACGCGTACAAGCGAGTTTGAAGTTAGCGCTCATCTGGTTTCCTTGCCGCTACTTGTGTCATTGTTTCTTTGCTCGTCTTGCTCAAGAACAGCGTGCTTACATTTTTATATGGTAATGTTTCTTAAAGGGTCACTCGCCAGTACCTATTTAATACTTGCATGACGCGCTTATTGATAAGTATTTAAAGCAACCACTCATTGTGCAATTCAGATGTGTGACGCTGGTGCTATTCTACGCTTCTGCCACGGAATATTACATGTGTTAAGGGGGGCACCTCACACTACATGACATTATTATAGGTTTTTCTTTTCGAAACAGTTTCAAGCACAGTCATGTCCATGTTGTAGAAAACCTGTTTTCCATGCAGAAGTCCTGGGTTCAACTTCCGTATGAGCCGAATGTTCATATTGTTTATTTATTTTTGCCCACAGGCAACGCTTATTTTTGGCTTACAACGAAAGACGCCGACACCAGCTCCGACACCGGATTCTCTGCAAAACGAGCTGTTTAACGCGATCAAGTTAAAACAGATCGCTCTTTTGTGGAATACTTAGCCACCAATGAAATCACAAGTGGCTCCAAAAACGCGTGGTTGGTGCAATATCTATAGTATACCATGCCTTGTTCACATTCGTGACGACTCTAATAAGACAAGTGCTCATTTTTTAAAAGAAAATTTGCGGTTGAGAAAATAATAATAATAATAATAATAATAATAATAATAATAATAATAATAATAATAATAATAATAATAATAATAATAATAATAATAATAATAATAATAATAATGTATTATCCTTATAACTTATTATTATTACTGCTGCTGCTGTTGTTGTTGTTGTTGTTCGTGTTGTTGTTGTTGTAAAGGTGTTTATTGAACGCTGGCGTAGGGGTTGGCCGGTAGCTTGATCAACGGCTCAAATCAATTGACCTTGAGAGCGAGCGAGCGGCGCCCCTCGGGCAATGCGCGGTAGACACAGACCCGCGATGTCACTGGAGAGGGTCACCCACTTATTATTATTATTATTATTATTATTATTATTATTATTATTATTATTATTATTATTATTATTATTATTATTATTATTATTATTATTATGTGTTCTCCAACCTTTCCCTGAATACTTCAAAGACCAAATTCACGAGTATATCGCGCAAACATCTATCATGTCTTTTCCATGCTCTGTCTGAATACCGTTTCATTATGTAAGGTTTATGAGATCAGTGATCTTGGTGTTGTTTTTGATAGCACGTTAAATTTTTCTCCTCACACTAAACGTGCTGCCATGCACGGCCATCGTTCTCTCGGCTGTGTTTGCAGAATCTCTCGAGAATTCAGTTCTCCTACAGCCTTCCACAAATTATACACTGCAATATGCCTTCCTCAACTTGAGTATGCATGTGTGATCTGGAATAGAATGACTAAATCCAGCAGTAACGCCATTGAGCGAGTCCAGAAAAAATTCCCAAGCATTTACAACCATCATTTTGCTAGAAATGACTCTGGATCTTGTTCTAACACTGCTGGATTATTATCATTGCCATCACTTTACTGCCAACGAAATCGCGCTGACCTGTTATTTCTTTACAAGCTAGTTCACGGTATGATATCCTGCCCTTTACTTCTCAGTTGCATTAATTTTCGAATTCCTTGTAAGTTAACCAGGGAGAATCGACCATTTCATGTACCTGCCAGCTTCTTCCAACACTCTACCGTTCAGAGAATACGAAGTCTCTATAATGTCAACTTTCTTGATTTTGATGTTTTTCATTGTCCACAGTCATTGTTTTGATCCGAGCTTTGCGCTGTCTTAACATAGTTTTGCACATTATACAAATTTTTCCTTTTTCCGTCTTTCAGGAAGCCTTCTGCATAGTTGTGTGTATTCCACATTATTTTTCACTCCCATTCGATGATTCTCGTGTTGCCTTTTTGTTGTTCCCCCTTTGCGTTGATTTATTTTTGTCTCTGCGTTTCCGCTCTTTTTATTTGATGTCTTTTTCTGAAGGCTGTCTGTATTGTGTTATTTTTTTTTATTTCTGCATGCGCCTGCACTAAGACCTTATGGTTGTTCCCGGGCACATTAAATAAATGATTTATGATTATTATTATTATTATTATTATTATTATTATTATTATTATTATTATTATTATTATTATTATTATTATTATTCACCAATGAACCACAATCTTGCTTTGAAAAAAGTGAGTACTTGTCTTATCAGAGGCGTCACTGATGTGAACGAGGCATGATGCTGT
Source organism: Rhipicephalus appendiculatus (assembly GCA_030522465.1). Lineage (NCBI taxonomy): Eukaryota > Metazoa > Arthropoda > Arachnida > Ixodida > Ixodidae > Rhipicephalus > Rhipicephalus appendiculatus. Next base: position 24,619 of record JALIZH010026042.1, on the reverse strand, counting down.
AGTTATTACACCAACCACACGTTTTTGGAGGAGCGCATGATTTCATTGGTGGCTAGGTATTCCACAAAAGAGCGATCTGTTCTAACGCGACAGCGTCAAAGAGCCCGTTTTGCAGAAAATCCGGTGTCGGCGCTGGTGTTGACGTCGTTCGTCATGAGCGAAAAATAAGCGTTGCCCGAGGGCGAAAATTCGAGATAGATGCAAATAAATAAACAATATGAATATTCGGCTCGAGCGGAAATCGAACCCAGGACTTCTGCATGGAAAACATGGGTTCTACAATTCAGCCACGCCGGTGCTCGAAACTGTTTCGAAAAAGAAAACTATAATAATGTAGTGCCAGGAGCCCCCTTAACACATGTAATATTGCGTGGCAGAAGCGTAGAATCGCACCAGCGTCAGACATTTGAATTGTACATTAAGTTTGTTGCTTTAAAAACCGACCAATTCCCAAGTGCACAGGCATGAGTAATCATCATTATCAGCAACAATATCAACAAAGTGTGCAGCCGCGCATTCGCGCTTGTAGGCTTAAGGATCGCAAAAGAAAGACTTATGGCTTATATAGAGGGCATTTTGCATGCTGTACTTACAGTAGGCATTGCAGGATAGTTTGAAACAGTAAATATTACCAGTACAGACGTACTTTTCTTTCCGGCAGGGTCGTGGTGAGCGCCGAGAAGTTAAGCGAGGCTCGCAATTCAGAAGGCGATGCGAACGGGGCTCGATTGCGCTTTCTCCTCTTCAAGGCGAAGCTCAAACACACTTAATGTTCTTTTAATTGGTTAATCGCGTGCTATAAAGAAGCTCGTTGATAGGTGTACGCCAATCTTAAGAAATTTTACGTTGAAACAAAGATTTTATTCATATCGTATGGCTGACATGTTCTACTGACATGTGTTCTCCAGCATAAATTCCGCATTTCTTCATTGATGAACTAGCTGTTGCTCTACGTGATTTAACTGAACAAGGCACCATCTCGGCTTTCTCCGCGATGGAAACAATACTGCCTTAGTTTCAAATGAATGAGAACTAACAAAAAATGATGCCGCGGGGAAAGTATAGGGGATGTTATTAGTGGTAATTATAATGTAAATGTGAAGAATGAAAAGTGGATGAAAAGATAAATTGCCGCTCTCAGGGACCGAACCTGCGACCTTCGAATAACGCGTCCGATGCTCTACCAACTGAGCTACGGCGGCGGTCATCCCTCCGTCCACTTTATATGTGCATTTAAACCTGGGAGTGTTAGTCAGCACCGCTAGTTGCCATGACGTCGAGTGTGGAACAGTATTTTTCTGCCTGTTGGCGTCACGTAGCACATGATCTTACTACGAGCTGGCAGCTGAACAATATTCCCTCGCATACTACCTGAAGGCATCCAGTCTGCCAGAACGAGACCCTCGCTATGCATGCAGGAAAGGAGTGGAAATTTTAGAGGGCCCCTCACCAGGTTTGACAATTTTGAGCTGACGAGTGGAATGCGTACGCTGGGCGTTCACAATCACGTCTGCCAAAATTTGCAACCCTAACGCGCCGCGGAAATAGGTCAACTTTCAAGCTGAACGCTCCCTGCCCTTCGCGGGCGCGCGCCCAGAGAATGAGGGGATGACGTACACGGTGGAGTAGCCCTACGTAGACGGTAGTGCTGTGACATCGCTCCTCCATGTAGACGACAGTGCTTTGACGTCGCCAGCACTAGCACGTGACACCGCGATAATTATTTGACACGAAGTGTAGTTTATGCAATTTGTAGCTTGAATAGACAAATAAAACTTGAGAGCAGTAATAAAACACACAAACAGAATGTTTGCGTTTTCTTTTTTCATTTTTTCTGCGAATCGTAGCGAGATGCGAGACTAATGCACCTCCGTTCCGCATGCGTTCGTGTTCTCGCGCTTAGCGCATCGTGCAGATGCCACCCTTACAACGAAACTAATTTTCTATCGCGTTCCAGAGCTCATAAGGCTCATTTATCCTCCCGCGTCATGTTCATGCGACGCACCGCTTGTCTCGCGTCCGTACAAATGTCGCAGATTTCATGCTCAGTAATAGGTTGAAAGCCAAGTGATCGGCGAGGCGCATTCGGCATAGCTTGCATAGACGAAGCGCATAGAACGCCGCCACAGTACCGCTTGCGTCTCGGCGGCTATAGGGCTGGTTCGATCACGTGGTGCGCTCGTGACATTGTGTGCGCAGGACGTGTTTATGCGTATGCGTCATGTGATCCTCCCGCTCACGTGCCGAAGGGGGGCTGGGAAGGGATTTGGCTTGCGAAGGCTACACGGGGCGAGCGCCGAGGTTTTCAAGCTCGCCTCCTCGCATCATAGTTTCGAACCGCCTCAAAACATCGGTTTCTCAGCTTCTAACAGACCGATTAAAAAAATTATTCTGGCATAATGCTCTTTATAGGGCGCGCAACCACTTCCAGTGTCTAACTAAAATTCGTTAAGTCACCTGGTGAGGGGCCCTTTAAGGGCTCGTTTTTCCTTGTTAGACACAATATTATTGGGAGCTAACAGACAATAATGCCAAGAAATATAATAATAATATCTGGGGTTTTACGTCCCAAAACCACGATATGATTATGAGAGACGTCGTGGTGGAGGGCTCCGGAAATTTTGACCATCTGGTGTTCTTTAACGTGCACTGACATCGCACAGTACACGGGCCTCTACCATCTCGAATAATGCCAAGGAAAATATCTGGGATGTTACTAGTAATAAATGTAACGCAAATGTGAAGAAAGAAAAGTGGATGAAAAGATACGCCTTGCCGTGGGCAGGGACCGAACCTGTGACCTTCGAATAATACATCCGATTTTAAGAAAGGGAAAATAGACAACCACCCGTTTGTAGCGCGAAGCCACAAGAAAATCTATACGGATTTCTCAGAAAGAAAAGCTTCTTAGTTGCAGAAAAATTCGTCCTGGTCCGGGGTTCGAACCCGGGACCAACGCCTTTCCGGGGCGGTCGCTTTACCAATTGAGCAAACCAGGAAGCTAGCAATTGGCAGCGCGAGAGCGAATTCATCGACAACTCGAAGCACATGGACACAAGTAATTCTCATTTGCACTACTTGTGTCCATGTGCTTCGAGTTGTCGATGAATCGCCGTCATCCTACCCTGCAATTAGAAGTGCTCGTCTATTTCATAGGTAAATAAAGTCCAATTGATTAGCTTCTTTTTTCTCGCAGCGCATGAAGCTTTCGAGGAGCTTCTCCGAGCAATGCACGCAAGTTAAAAGTTATGAACACTTATGATACAACCAAAACAATTGTTGCATGGGACAACTGGACGTGCGGTGATTCGACAAGATAGATTATTTCGCAGCCTATCGCGTTACACTCATTCCATGTGTTACACTCCGCCTTCAGCTACGTTCGACGCCACGCAAAATAGTCGTCCGCCGAGACATTGATCTCATGCAGAAGACGAAGTGAAACGCTACACGGATTACATAACGAAACGGCAACCTGCCAGCCATGCATTCCCACGCGTTTTAGATTTTCCATTCAGAAGCTATCCGTTGCCATTCCGTGGCTCACAAGAACATCGTGATAAGCACATAGCCTAAATATATGGACCTGCTTGTGGATTAATCTAGCGCATACGGGCCATCCGGCTGCCTCCACCGTCGTTCTTAATTTTCTGCACAACACGAGTGTGTTTCTCCACAATGACAGTAAGTCTCTTCAACCTACACCACGTCTACGGTTACCATCTGCTGTCCAGTAGTTCGTTATATCGCAAGAATAGCAGCGGCGGCACCAAATAATTCCCTCCTTGACTCGAGCGAAGCGTGACAGTCTTGATCGCCGAGAGTTCGACCAGCGCCTCCAACAAGAAGGCGTCGTTCGACAGAGCGAATAGCAGCACCGATCGCGGATGCAGGTCAGAGGTATACATTCAAAGCCCACCTACTGACTTCTCAGTCCCCTCCGACAACGAATAACTCTGCGCTTCACACAGCAGCAGGCAATTTAAAATCGAGGCAACAAATTGAAGAAAAGCGCGCTTAGTCTCAACGCACTAATTGGACATATGACGGCGCTTCATGAAATTCTTATTATACGTGAGGCCATAGGCGTGCTCGCGAAGGGGGGCAGGGTAGGCGGCTGCACCCCCCCCCCCCCCAAGCACAGTCATTTAAAGGGCACGCAAAATTCAGCCCCCTTACCTTTCCTGAGTCGCCTTTCACGTCAGGTTTTAGTGCGCAGGGTAATGGCTACGCATGGTGTTTTGAAAGTTATGGCGAATGGCGACCAATTAGGCACCCCTGATGTCAGTTGGAAACAGCTGTTTACCCCGTAAATAACCGGTAAAGCTGGGGACCGATGGCAGGCCTTTTTGAGATGCACGTCATCGCTACTCTTTAATTTCTTTGTCGTTGGTTTCTTCGGACTCGGCGACCGGGGGGGGGGGGGGGGGGGGCACTGCAACACAAACTGCCCCCCAACCCCCCCCACTATGGAAAATCCTGTGCACGCCTATGCGTGAGGCGTTTATTTTCTGGCATTATGGAGCATGAGTCCACTTCTACGTTTCCTGAGCACGGCACAGACGGACAGGTGTGACAAAAGTGAGCTTTTTTAGGTGGGAAATACTGCACAGAAGCGCCCCGAACAAATCTTAAAAGTGTACCGTAACACTGCGGGTGCCCCATCAGCGCATTCATTAGCCTTGCCTTTGAAGAGGCTCGAAACCCAATCATGACAGCATAACAGCAACGTCGCAATGGACACAAGCATACCTTTACGGCCCCGAGCGCGTAAACATGCAGTAAATTCATTTGCGCAGACGTCTGAGAGCCACGGCGTGTCCACAGCAAGTTAAAGGCGCGATATTCATCTCTACGCAGTCGAAAAATACAGACAAGTATACGGTGTCTAGCGAAATGTGGGCGCAAGCATGATGCATCACTTTCTGGAGCACTGCCTTCTCGCTGCACGCTCCGCGATAGTAAAATTCGAAGAGCGAACGGTGCGGGAACATGACGCATGAACTCCATTCCTCGCTTTCTTATCAAGGAGAGAAAAAAGGGAGAGGGAAGCACCCCCCCCCCCTCCCACGTGCACGCTCGACCCCAGCGTGCGCCGAGGCGAGATTACGATGGCAGCGCCCCGACAGTAGCGAGCTGCTGCTCCGCGGCCGGTCGCTGCGGCCTGGGAACTTTTGACCAACACTGTACATTATAATAATATCGTCGAATAATTTACTGATTATCCATCTACCCGCACTTCATGATTGCCTACATCTATCACTGATAAAGTCTAATCATCACCTCTTAAATACCCTTCTCTTGACACTTTAATAGGTAGGTTGAACAGATTTTCACCGAAAATCCTTCCTGATTACTAATTATCGATAGCTATCACTAAGAACAATTCCATGCTGTTACCTGTCTCGGATCTCAATTTCATACATTGAATACCGTATATAGATCCTTGTGAGTTAAAGCCTTCTATTCTACGCTTAAAATCGGTGAATTCGTTATTACAAGTGATTACTTATATCGACAGGGTGCGAATGTGCATTAATACTGCTGAGTAAGTCTCAGTTGCTGTGAATTCTGGGGAGGTCATAGTAACTTTTAATAATTATCCATACTAATTAAACTAAAATACCTAAAATAAATTAGCTTTGACAATCACTACTGCTATTTACTTACATGCGACGATGACCTAGTATAACTTGTACATATTGCAGTGCGATCTATAAATATGTATATATTATGTAGGTCCATTTATACTGACCGCTTTCACCCATAAGTTGTAAATAAATTGTTATGTTCATCAGTACCTTTAATTACTTATACTCAATGGAGGAAAATTCATATCAGTATCAATGTGTGTTGTTCATTCTTTTTCTTTGAACAGCGAAGCCATATTCTCATTTTTGGTTATTTACTTTAATTAACCAAATACTTGTCATGGCTAATTATGAACTTAAGATCTCCATAGTATTCATACCCTGCCTAGGTTGAGCAGCTTCAACAAAAACAACCTTATATAAAAAAGCTGTGAAATTTTCTCGCATTCTGGGGCAACGGAAAGCACTATAAAGCGCTTTCCCCCTATCAGGTGGTTTCACTGCAATGCACCTTTTTACAAAAGTGCCCGTCGAACCTCAGAAACTTCGTCAACGTCAGCCAAATTTCACAGATACGAACATTGAGTCATGGACATTATCCAATTTCAGTGATTTAAGCAGGTGAAGGCGCATTGTTCTTATATAAATTTCTAAACTCTCTCCTATGGAGTTTTACATAGCACACAAAAGTGGTCCTCGAACCCAGAATTTTTATGGGAATAAAGCGAAATTGCTTGCATTGTGAGATAATGGCGCCCAGATTATATACACGGAGTGATTTAAGTGTATATTGTGGCGTTGAACTGTAATTAATGTTTAAAAGTGGTTTCCCATTGAGTGACGCTGCAACTCGGCAGCTGCACAAGCGATGGCGCTAGTTGTCGATGTCCAGAATTCCTGGACATGGACAGCCGTGGGCAGCTACTGCACTGCCGCCGAATACACAAAAAAAACGATTTATTATTTCATTGCTGGGGTTGTATGTGTCAAAACCACAATATAATTATGAGGCATTACGCTGAGGAGGGCCCCGAAAATTCGAAACTGCTGGGACTTGTTACGTTCACCTAAATCGAAGTAAATCAGTCTCCAAGATTTCCGTCTCCTTTGAAAAAATCGAGGGACCCTTACGCGATAGCGATATCCGCAGACACCCACGCGCGCCCCCCGCACACAAACACACATACACACAAACACACACACACGCGCGCACACACACACAAACACAAACACACACACACACACACACACACACACACACACACACACACACACACACACACACACACACACACACACACACACGCACACACACACACAAACACACACACACACACACACACACACACGCACACACACACACACGCACACGCACGCGCGCGCGCCACAGTTTTCCCAATCGCTAGCCTGCCTTCGCGTCTGGGTGAAGTCTCAATGAGCCTCACAGCCAAATTGCAAACGACCCCCCGGCTCTTTTCTTTGTTTCCATCTACCTCAAATTTTCGCTCGCGGCCAACGCTGCTCTTTCGTTAAGCACTAAAGACGACGCCGCCGCCAACACCGACACCAGGATTTCTGTATAACGATATATTTAATAATGTCGCGTTAATAATAATGCTGCTGCCGCGGCCGGGATTGAACTCGCGAAATTCGGCAACAGACGAGCACCGCAAGCACTGCTCGACCACGATGGCCCCAAAGGAGGATTGGCTTGGGAATATAACGTTAATGTGCAGGTCTTTATGGTAGGCATCATTCATGTGCCGCCGTGGACGCGCACCGGTAACACAATGACATGACATGAAAGTATCTCCCTATGGATCGGAAGGGGTGGCTCAGCGCAGAATACAACACCTGTCTGCACGCGATGTCGATAAGACCGTGCATCGCAAACATCCACGCAACGACATATCAGAGGAACGTGATCTACCGGCGACTATCTTTCTTTTACAATTTGTTATACTACTACTGCTGTTGGCGAACGAACGCCACCCGCGCCATTTGCTCCATGCAAAAACCGTGGCAACATGTTGCAACTTGAACTCGAACTCGAACCTGCGCGCCATGTGAACCAACTGATGCACCATTTATTAATGGTGCATCAGTTGATTACGTTAAGTCTTTCAAAACCCTAGGCATCTATTTTTCCGCTACAATGTCATGGGACGCACAAGTTGACTTCCTGGTTAAAAAACTTTCTCGTACTATAGGACTTTTGCAGCGAAACAGTACAACGTTTCCGGTTACAGTAAATCTACTGCTCTACAACTCTCTTTTCTCTTCCACTCTGAACTATGGTGCTCTTGTGTGGGGGCACAACCACAAATGCAAATATCATGAAATTATTTCTATTACAAAAGCGAATGATTAGACTAACCCTTAAGGTGCCCTATTTGGCACATACAGCTGAATTCTTTGCCCAATTGCGTATCGTTAGAGTCCCATCACTATACGAATATAGGATTTATCGCTACTACAAATTATGCACAAAAACCCAAGACAATGCCTTGAAAAATTTAGCTAACCTTAAAACAAATGCAGTAGCATACAACACACGTAACCCGGAGCAGTGGGAAGTGGCACGATGTCGCACGAATTATGGGAAACAAATGGTCCGTTATCAGCTACCATCACTGTTAAACCAGTTGCAGAAAACAAACGGCGTCATTATTGAAAACTTAACAATGAAAGAGCTCCGCGACATATGCATATAGATAAGCCAAAATATCGTTTATATTATTAGACGCCTTATTTATATGCATCCTTTCGGGGTTCGCGATAGGTATATATGTTACCTTATTTCGTTACCATATATCCTGTTACATGAATGTTTTACAGTGTCCGCAAATATGTATCAGTAACTCTTGTGTGCCTTTGCAATCTGTTCCATGTTATTATTTGTCCTGTTCACTGCCGGCTGCTGTCCTATCAAGGAAGGGGCTGTCACCTCGTCAAGCTACTCACTGTAGTAGCTTTTAGTGACAGCTCCTATCTTTCCTTACTTCGAAAGATGAATAAACTTGATTTGATTTGATTTGATTTGGTGTTTTATTGCGACAAAGAAAATAGTGCGCTAAAGGATAAATTTGTGAGCATAGTCGTGCGCACGGGTAGGCAGGGGTGGCCACCACCCTACCTAGTCACCTAAGCGGTGGGAGGGCGCAATGTCAGCTCCATACATTGACATAATATGAAGAGGGGGGGGGGGGGGGGGCTGCGACTTGGGGGGTACGCAAAGGCAGCCCCATGCATTGACATAATAGGGAGGGGGGCGCTGCGATGAACCATCGCCCCGCCTGAAGGGGGAACCATTCGCACGCCTATGTTTGTGCGGTGCCGGTATTGCATTGCGTTAGCGATCATGAAGAGTTCAAAGTTCGGTAACCGAGAAGTTTTACTGCACTAATAACAGTGATAACAGCCTAACTACATAACGGGCTTCGGCGCTGACAACAGCAACGCGGATGGATATCCCGCCCTGCTGTCCGTGTCAGTCGAGCACAGAGAATTAAGGCGTGGCGGTCCCGTGTGGCACGCTCGCCTCCTCTCGCTTTATTTCATGTTGTGTAAATACCGTGATTCACGGAAAGTATGAACGCAGTTGTGAAGAAGCTACATCGGGGCATGTTCACCAGTCGTGAACCTGCATGGAAGTACGTTCCTCTGGAGTGGCTGTTACGCGGTGTGTGAGGCTTAGTTTCGTAACGCTGCTGACGGAGAAATGGACGTCTCAATTTTCGTGCGAGACTATCGCATCTTCATTTCTGCTGAGCTGAACGGACGCACGTGATCACGTTGATGTGCTTTTACCATTCCTTGGATATGCGGATTAAAAAACCACACACAGTAATAATGGTTACACCTTTAAGGGTGTAATACGGGTGTTTGCGTTACACTGTAAGAAATAATCGAGTAAAAAGGGTGTCTTTTTGCACACAACTATAATCTTCATCTACCCCGCGTACTTTCCTGGCGTTATCACCGCCGTCCCGGCACTTCCTGGTCCCGAACGCCGTGCCCGTTATCGGCGTGACATAGCATTATTGATAGGAATGTGCCGAGAGCCGGTATTTCAAAAGAGGAAACGTGAGCAAGCCAGATGACGATTATTGTTGTGTAACAGAAATACTCCCAAAATACTCGACTTTTCTTAGAGTGTAAAAGCGCCCTTATAAACACCATTATTACACCTTTATTTCAACAGTTTGGGTGTTCGTAAGTAAAGCACCCTTGCAACACCCCATTTACACCCTCATCTGAGGAGTGTTATGAACAAGGCTACAAATGTACATTTTTCGGCAGGTTTTGTTCATACTTTAAGTATACATGAACCGTCCTGATCCCAGGAAGGCCCCTCCTACTAGCTGCTTGCGGTTCTCGAGTCGAAGAAGAAAGTAAAGTGATGCAACTCAAACCCAGTGTTGATTCATAAAGCGCGCAGCTGCAAAGACGGAAGACACAACAGGAGCGCCGCTTATCCAATAGGAACAGGGCCAATCCTTTTGTATGTGTTCCTTTTGTCTTTGTCGTTTGCGTGCTTTGTGAATACTCACAAAGTGAACTAACTTGCCCGAATCAAGGTAATGTTGCGCACAATGGCGCTGCCAGGGGGCTCCCCCCTTGAGAGCGAAGCTCTTAAAGTTGGAGGTAAAACGTCCGCCCTCTGTCGAAATCCCTACGCGCAGTTGACCAGCCATAACCTCCGCATGAACGAGCCATCAGGTCGTAAACAAAAAACGGACATTGACGTGATGTACTTTGAGCCAGGCACGTTTTATTTAATAATTATGCGAATATTTCTTTTCGTGCTACACATTCTTCGTTAAGTTCGTCATGAAAATTAAAAGCACACCGACCATATAAAAAGAATGCGACAAAAAAAGACCTTTCGCTTCCCCTGACGAATTCTTGCTCACAATGACGAAAACAAGGTTCTCGTCAGGGGAGCCGAAATGTCTTTTCTTGGTATTTTTTTTTTTCATATTGGGCGCCCTTCTTTTAATTTTGTGATGTTACTTCCCGAGCAGACATGCTTCAGTCAAACCCTCGACTTCATTGAGTGCATGAAGTCAACAGTACTGCAACCTTGTCAGTGGTGGTCTTGTTCGAAGGACTGCAAGCAAAGTACAAATAGATGTTCTCTTTGAGTAGTGTGACGATCCATGCAAGCAATGTTGCGTGGAGCTAATGTCTTTAGCAAAATGGAGGTGCTGATAAAATATCGCCTGCGTGGCCGTGAATGCACAGTCACACAGTGTCGACTACATGAGCTGCGACTGGGCACCGTCTGCGTACGCTGGGCCAGGTGTCAGCCATGGGAGGGGAGTGAGGGGCAAAAGTGCTACCCGCCCCAGGCCTCACACAGCTTGATTTTACAGCCCTAACACTGTTTGCTGCATATTCATGCTTCGTTTAGTTGTTACTGCTATTATAAATTCTGCCTGAATAACGCAGTAATAAAAGCGTGCACTGCTGGCGCAGAGCGCTATGAAGTTCGGCGACGAGTGTGGCAAGTAGAGTTACTGTATATGCTACCTTTAGGTAGCAGAGTTGCGCATAACTTTTCCTTGCGCCGCTCGCGCCGCTATTCGTCGAGCGCCATCACGTGGTGCAAAATGACGTCAAATGTTCAATTCCACGCGGCGAAGCCAACTTTACGTGCCAGACGGCGCGGCGCCCGCGCGTCCTCTGCCCGCGCAGATTAGTTTCGGTCAGTTCCATCGTGATGCCATTAGCGGTCGTCGAGCGTTTCAGCGTGCGTGCGTTCGTCGAGTGTGTGCTTTGTTTATCGACTCCATACCATTGCGAAGTGTTCGAAATACGTCATATTCGTAGCGTTCTCATGCCTGAGGTTCTCAATGCAGTAAGTCAATTAATGAATGTTCTGCATTGCAGGTAAAGTTATGATTGCTGGGAGTTCATATATTTGAACCCTTTATACCCCAAGTTATTTTTGAAAAACGGTATCCAAAAATCCAAAATGCTATTTTTTGGATTGGCGCATTGAACAAATGTCGGCAGTGTATATATATATATATATATATATATATATATATATATATATATATATATATATATATATATATATATATATATATATATATATAGAGAGAGAGAGAGAGAGAGAGAACCCCGCGTACAAGGCTTTCGCCTTAATTATGAGAATGTGTACTGCACAAAATGCGTGGTTCACGTGGACATTTGAAATGAGTTTGAACCTACTTTTCTGCGCAACTTTTTCGAACAGTAATGCAGTGTTTAATGACAAATGACACTTTGTCAGTGGTCGCCAGCGTAACCGCACGCGCATTATTTTGTCCACGGCCGCTGATCAGCTGGCATCGGCGGCCAAAATGTATTCTTATTGCCGACCATACATGCGCGAAGTTTCCTTCAAACGCCCTTCAAGACAAATATTTCTCGCCTTACGTCCAGGGGAGAAAAGCTCGTGTGCATGCTGAAAGTAATCGCGCCGCTTTTCGTTGCAAAGTACTGCGCAGAAAAGCGAACTTTTGAGCTATTCGATCGTAGCATGCATCTGAAAGCTGTGATGGTGGAATCGGCCCACCGCTGTAAAATTCATGTGGACGGGACAGCTGCGATTCACTTATGGCACCCATGAACTAACTGTTCAATCTCCTAATTCAAATTTCATTGACTCCGCCACCTTTAGTTCACGTCATGTGCTTTGATTCACTTTAATTCTCACTTGTTTCACTTCATTGACATTTGGTTCCGCGTATGAGCCACTGCTCCACGCCCTGCACTGCACCCGGGATTGGCCGAACGCTGCAAAACTGTTGTTCTTCGCGTCGTTTTGTTCGCGGACGCGATCCGTTAGAACCTGGAGCAATATACAGCTTCGCTGTAAAAGTGAAACCTTGTGCGAATAATTCTGCGGCAAGTCGCCCGCACCTCAACATCGCGCCGTATTTGTCTCCTGCGCGCGCGACGAGCGGCTTCACTGCACAGCCGTTGAACATAATTGCGGACCTATGCGCAACTCTGCTACCTAAAGGTAGAATATACAGTAACTCTAGCGGCAAGGATGAATAAGCGACGCGGCGCGACAGGAAAGACGGCGGCAAGCTGCTAGACTATGGACCCAACGAGGACGCGCCGACCCAGAGTTTCGAGCAATGGAAGCCGAGGATAAGCTACAGCGAATAGCCGAAGACCATGAGTTTTGAGGGAGGGAACCGGCATCCCGGGAATGGCACGACAAGGCTTGGGAAGAGAGACGTTCAACTTCCCAGCAACGAAGGGAATCCGACCCTCGCTTGCGAGTTCTGAAAAATTTCCATCTCCGAGAAAGAGTGGCTACAGCCGGAGCCGAGAGAATTTTTACTGAAATCACATTATCATCGCTATACCACAGCTGAAACAGTACTTACTAAAAGAGACCCTAAAGCTAAGCAAAAGCCATCAGCTCCACTGTTTCATTAGTCTTCCCGACGTTAAGTCGGTGAAGCTGCGCTAAATGTTGCTCTTGAATATTACATATGTGCGCTGTGACTGCAGCCTGTGCAGTCCTTACTGGATCCCAAAAAGAAGACGGGACGTGCGCCGCACGTCCCGTCTTTCTGTGGTCCATGTCTTTTCAGCGCCATGGCTTCAATGAACGTAACAAACCAACTAGCCCAAAAGTCTGTTCTCTTACTGGATCGTCGCAATGCTGACTGCGACTCGAATGCACTGTTAAAAAAAAGCATATTTAATTAGAACACCGCCGCAGAAAGTAAGCTGCGACCACGCAAACAACCACCCAACAGCGGCCAGAGCAAACGTTGGGTCGGCGCCGCTTCGTCTCGTCGCCTAGGCAACCTCTGCTGCCTTGACCACCGCGCGTGCGCAGCGTGCTCAGCCTGTGGTACAGCGGTACAGCTCTATGTACCACGTGACTCAATGTGCTGGCGAAATACTCTACCGTTTCTGTGCGCGTGGTGCGCGTCGCTTCTCGATCGGTCGAGTTTAGCAGTCAGTGTTTTCTTGCGTTGAAATGTGCCTGCGCTCTGTGCTCGTCCTTAGTGTTCTGCCAGTGCTGTTTATTACGAAGATGCACTATTGGCCTCGAGGGCCACCACTGGAAACGACGGCGCCACCGTCGGCGTGACGTGCTTGGCAGGATCACGCGGTCTCGGCGGCCGCGTCGGCTGCTTGCGGAGCGCTGCCGCGTGCTTTGTAAATGAGTTTCAAGCTCCACCTGCGCTGCGGTCGGTACGAATACGAAGGTTTTCTCGCATTTTGAACCCAACTGAACCCATTGTGACAGGAGTGGCTGTCTCCAAAAGCGATGAACATGCTGCTTTTACTCCTCGGTGCCGTAGTGCCGGACGTACGCAACGAAGCCCGGTGTATACCTGCACCGGTGCCCGTAGGACAAGAAACTGCGTGAAGAGTGGGTTGTGGTGCTAAGAACCGGCAAGCGGTGATCGGCTACGAGTCATGTGTACAACAAGCACTTCCGCGACAACGATTTTCGCTACTGCGTCGGGGCTGTGATGTGCGGTAGCAGAAAGTGCGCGCTGCGACGATCGTCCATGCGCGCTACACGCCGGCTAATGGTGCTTATCTACCGCAGTATGGAAAAGGCGCTGCCTTTTGCATGCTGCGATACCATCTCAGAACGTTCCTGTGCGACCTCTTGATCGTCGACCCCGTGCTCAGCGTTACAATATGGGCTGCAGATACTTGAGCGATTTTTTAGATACGTTGGATTTAAAAATTCGCAAGGTTCCTTGTGCATACTCCTAAGATGACCGGAAGGCGAAAGCCACCTTCTTCTCCTTCTTGTCAGTCAATGTACTGATTTTCCCCGCCTCGCTTCAAAAAACTTTGTGCACCTAACGAGGTTTTGCACTGCCTCCATGATCGGCCCACCGATCATGGAGGCTGTGCAAAGCGACCATGTCATGTGAACACGTCATCATGTGACATCACGTTATGTGGGGTCATGGCGACTTCATGACGTCTTCACAAATTTGGGCAATCTGTGACGTCATCACGTGATGGGGATTTTTTTGCATTACTCGTGCTGACGCCGACGAGGCGGGATGCCGACGGTCAATCTTCGCTTTTTATGAGGCACCGAAGGCTTTCGCCTTCATAACCTATACGTGACGTTTGCTGGTGTATGCCCATAGCAAGCGAGTCAAATGCTGCGGCTGATGTGTGCTGCATTTATGTTGGCAATAATATTCTTTCAGTCAGTCGTATATTCTCATGACGCAAACGCTACGTGCTAAAAATCCCAAATTTGCTTGTGCCACTCTCAAACTCAAGTTGGGCCTATCCAACCCCATGCATTTTTTTAGCCTTATTTATTTATGTGGAAAAGATGCCGCGCTGTTGGCGTTGGACTCGATATACTTCCCTAATTGCTGGGCAGCTCGCCAAATAATGCTGGGCATTAAATTTTTGCATTTCACTCTTTACGTGTTGTTGTTACCCTGCTTTGCAGCTGCAAGTTGCTGCAATAACTTCTCTTTCTTTCACCGCTATTTCAAGTTCAGGTCGGTCCCTGTTCACATCGACGTTTGCAGAACAAGTTCGGCGAACGTTACTGTATTTTCATTCGTTTCCTTGGCATTGTGTACTACTATATGGCCTCGTAGACCACTTCTTTCCCATCAGCAATTTCGAAGAGGTGAAGCTTTGGTCTATGAATATGTTGATGGCAGAGAGCGGCAAGTTCAGTGGAATGCAAAGGGAACGACAATTAAGCAAGGTATTAAAAAAGGCATCGCATTTTCTCACGCTTTGTGTGACCACCAAACGAAACGAACACACTGAAATAATAGGAGCAGCGGCAATTGTTCGCTTAGAAGACCGATATGCAGTGCGAGGCAACATGCCAAATGACATTGAAACATACAATAATTTTGACTGAAAAAAAAAGAAAGAAAATTGAAGGACACTTTGTACATTCCAAAGTGTGTTCGGCGAAAGCGTGTGGCCATTCCACTGATTATGCCATGTCTTTTTTTCATTTACACTCTCAGTGGCATAAGACACAAACCTAATGGGTGCGTGTTTTCTTCTTTAATTTTTTACCGCGAATCGCAGCGAGACGCGAGACTCATCTTCCTCCGTTCGCATGCGTTAGTATTTTCTCGCGCTTTGCGCATCGTGCAAACGCCATCCGCGTTCCAGCTCTTAAGTTGACGGACCCTTTGTAAATTGGAACGCGTATTCCGTGAACGCCTGCGTCCATTGAGACGGCGTCGGTCAGAATGATTGCAAACTCTGGTCACAGCGACGCTACGCAAGCAAAGCGCGAGCGCTATAGAGTCCGACGCGACCGGCGTCCGTCTGCGCATCCCGGCGGCCACCTGGCTCAGTGCCAGAGCTCGGATGGACGGACGGACGGACATGGACGGATGAACGGACGGACGGACAGACGGATGGACGGACGGACGGACGGACGGACGGACAGACAGACAGACAGACAGACGGACGGACGGACGCCGGACGAAGGTCGGACGGACACCGGACGGACGTGAGCATGAGACATTAAAGACTTTCGCCTTAAAGATTACACCATCCACCGCTAAAGGGAACCATGTGTAGATGCGAAGCAGCGGGCGCTAACGCTTACACTGGCGGCGGCGTTGACGCTGGCGCTCATCGCAGCGTTGCACAGGAGAGAAACCTGGGGGGCGCAAAGCACGCAGTGATGGACGGTTGTTTCCTACTGGAACATCCCAATCGCTGCTGGGCAATGAGAGACAGAAGACTCGGACTGGACACAGAGACCCGCAGTTCGCTTTTAGTTAACGCGCACGCTGCGAATTTTTCATCGTTCGGCAACGCACAGGAGAAATCTCCCACCGGCATCACCTTGCAGGTCAAGATCCATTGCCATATATACGGGGTGGCCAGTGAACGGTTGTGCAGCGCGAGCAGTCGGTTTTTTAAGGCGAAAGCCTTTAATGTCTCATGCTCACGTCCGTCCGGTGTCCGTCCGTCCGGTGTCCATCCGTCCGGTGTCCGTCCGGCGTCCGTCCTTCCGTCCGTCCGTCCTGCGGTAGTGCTGGTGGTGTGCGTCCTCACCACCCTTACTGCACATGCGCAAACCCTCCCCACGCGCCTCCTCTGTTGTGCTTCCCCTCTCTTTCCTCTCTTTCCCTCTAGGTATCCCTCCCGCCCGCGGCGTTTACACACCCATTGCGTATGCGCGTCCCCTCCCGCCTCTCTCCTCTAGGCATCCCTCCCGCGGCGCTAACACCCCCCATTGCGCATGCGTCCCCTGCCCCTCCCTCTCCTACGCTTCCCCCTCTCTCTCCTCTAGGCATCCCTCCCCCGCGGCGTCTACACCCTCACAGTGCATGCGCGTCCCCTCCCCCATCTCTCTCCTCTAGGCATCCCCCCCCCCGCGGCAACCACACCCCCAATGCGCATGCGCGTCCCCTCCCCCCCTCTCCCACGCTCCCCTCTCGCCACGCAACGCCGACGCAGGCAGCGTCTGCTAGCGAGTTTCTTGGTTGAACAAACCGACTGCTCGCGTTGCACAACCGTTCACTGGCCACCCCGTATATATGGCAATGGATCTTGACCTGCAAGGTGGTGCCGGTGGGAGATTTCTCCCTGTGCGTTGCCGAACGATGAAAAATTCGCAGCGTGCGCGTTAACTAAAAGCGAACTGCGGGTCTCTGTGTCCAGTCCGAGTCTTCTGTCTCTCATTGCCCAGCAGCGATTGGGATGTTCCAGTAGGAAACAACCGTCCATCACTGCGTGCTTTGTGCCCCCCAGGTTTCTCTCCTGTGCAACGCTGCGATGAGCGCCAGCGTCAACGCCGCCGCCAGTGTAAGCGTTAGCGCCCGCTGCTTCGCATCTACACATGGTTCCCTTTAGCGGTGGATGGTGTAATCTTTAAGGCGAAAGTCTTTAATGTCTCATGCTCACGTCCGTCCGGTGTCCGTCCGACCTTCGTCCGGCGTCCGTCCGTCTGTCTGTCTGTCTGTCTGTCTGTCTGTCCGTCCGTCCGTCCGTCCGTCCGTCCGTCCGTCCGTCCGTCCGTCCATGTCCGTCCGTCCGTCCATCCGAGCTCTGGCACTGAGCCAGGTGGCCGCCGGGATGCGCAGACGGACGCCGGTCGCGTCGGACTCTATAGCGCTCGCGCTTTGCTTGCGTAGCGTCGCTGTGACCAGAGTTTGCAATCATTCTGACCGACGCCGTCTCAATGGACCCAGGCGTTCACGGAATACACTTTCCAATTTACAAAGGGTCCGTCAACTTAAGAGCTGGAACGCGGATGGCGTTTGCACGATGCGCAAAGCGCGAGAAAATACTAACGCATGCGAACGGAGGAAGATGAGTCTCGCGTCTCGCTGCGATTCGCGGTAAAAAAATTAAAGAAGAAAACACGCACCCATTAGGTTTGTGTCTTATGCCACTGAGAGTGTAAAAGAAAAAAGACATGGCATAATCAGTGGAATGGCCACACGCTTTCGCCGAACACACTTTGGAATGTACAAAGTGTCCTTCAATTTTTTCAACCAACAAACTCGCTAGCAGACGCTGCCTGCGTCGGCGTTGCGTGGCGAGAGAGGGGGGAGCGTAGGAGAGGAGAGAGGGGGAGGGGACGCGCAGGCGCATTGGGGGGTGTGGTTGCCGCGGGGGGGGGATGCCTAGAGGAGAGAGATGGGGAGGGGACGCGCATGCGCAGTGAGGGTGTAGACGCCGCGGGGAGGGGATGCCCAGAGGAGAGAGATGGGGAAGCGTAGGAGAGGGAGGGGCAGGGGACGCGCATGCGCAATGGGGGTGTTAGCGCCGCGGGACGGATGCCTAGAGGAGAGAGGGGGGGGGAGGAGACGCGCATGCGCAATGGGTGTGTAAACGCCGCGGGCGGGAGGGATACCTAGAGGAAAGAGAGGGGAAGCACAGCAGAGGAGGTGCGTGGGGAGGGTTTGCGCATGTGCAGTAAGGGTGGTGAGGACGCACACCACCAGCACTACCACCGGACGGACGGACGGACACCGGACGGACACCGGACGGACGTGAGCATGAGACATTAAAAGCTTTCGCCTTAAAAACGTTGAATCGTCCGGACGGGACATTACAAATTGCCATAGGCGCGCTGAAGTCGTAGTTGTAAAAAAAAAAAAAATTGGAACTGCTCTGATAGCATCCGCACAACAATGGTTTTTGAGTACTGACAAATTCTCATATTTTGCGGCCTAAAGTTCACGGCACGGCGCCAAAACACGCTCGTAGCGACAGCGCAACCATCAGTACGAACATATACATGCAGACGCTCATACATGCATAAACTCCGTCGGTCGCCGCGAACCCGTGCGATCACTGGCTTGAGGCTTCTTTCTGTTATGCTCCATTTAGGTATACAGGCGTCTACTCTAACAAAATATTTCACATAGTTTGCACTCAGGGACTGACTACATTTCACGCAAGAAGCCGGTTCAGGGGTCTCCATCGCGGTGACCGCGTGAAGCGGGCGCTCTGTTTTTTTGCAAAGATACAGCTACTGTAAGCTATCTTGTGCTTTCTTTTCGTCGAAAATTATTATTTTAACAATAAAGAGCATATTTCGTCTCAAAAGTACGCAAAGAAATGTCCTGGAGCACTTCCGCGAGGTGTTTTGTAGAGCGCCGACAGCAAATCTTACGGGGAGCGTGCGGCGGTATCCTGCCTAGCATGCAATCGAGGCGCGCCCGATAGACGGCGACTACGTAACACCTCGAAGCCAATACTGAAGGGGGAGGCCTACAGGTTCATATCGTTGAGCACTCGAAGGTCTTCGAATGGCGCCCTCTCGCGTGTGACGTCGGAGCGGGGACTCCGCTCTCAACCGCGCTGCAGCAGCCGCTGCTCCTGTACGCGCATCGTCTGCCTCAGGCGGGAACTGTGTCGAACGAACAGCCTCGCGAGGGTCAACTAACGCCTGCAACGAATGTTTTCGAGTGCAATTATGAACTTGTAGTTGCGGCCCAATCGACAGGGACAAGAAATCTCCCGGATGGCCGATGAGTACGCCGATGCCACCGACCGCATTGCTGGTAAAAAAAGTGAAACTATGTGTGAGTGTTTTCGCTCGTTATCCACACTTTCCGCCGTACGATACTAATTAGTTCGGGTGTTTCGATATTTCAGTAAGCATGCCTTTCTCCAGCATCTACAAGTATGCAGATAAAGCTTGCAAAACGTCGCGGTGTCTCATCGAGGGCGAGGCGGTGTACGACGAAGGCCACGTTGTTGAATGCGCGGTCGATGCCGTCAACGGAGGTCACATCACCGTCGCGGCGCTCGTCCTGCAAACAAGTAGACCTGCTAACCCGCCATAGGTCGGCACTTTAAGGGAGTACTCACTCAGACTCACTCACCACAATTTTTTCAGCCTTCGCACTCACTCACGTCCACTCACACTCATGAGTACTCACTCACGTTCACACTCACGACCACTCACACTCATCAGTTCTCACTCACGTTCACACTCACGCCCACTCACACGCATGAGTACTCACTCATACTCAACTCACCACCTTCAAATGAGTGTGAGTGAGTGTGAGTTGAGTGCACTCATGAGTGAGTGTGCCGAGCTCCATAGGTCGCTGCTTCAAAAATGGTTTGTGCAGTGCTGCATTTGGTTTGTGCACTCGGTTGCGCTGCTTCAAAAAATGTTCAAGTGGCATAGGTCGGCACTTTAAGGGAGTACTCACTCAAACTCACTCACTACAATTTTTTCAGCCTTCGCACTCACTCACGTTCACACTCACGTCCACTCACACTCATGAGTACTCACTCACGTTCACACTCACCTCCACTCACACTCATGCGTACTCACTCACGTTCACACTCACGTCCACTCACACTCATGAGTACTCACTCATACTCAACTCACCACGTTAAATGAGTGTGAGTGAGTGTGAGTTGAGTGCACTCATGAGTGAGTGTGCCGAGCTATGAACCCGCCACACAACGTCTCCGTCGTGATCGACGGCAGGGAAATGGCGAATGCTCGCTGTTCGTGCAAAGCAGGGTGAGGCAATATGTAAGGCGTGATCAAAAGTGTGCGGATCACGGGATCGCGTGGCCGAATGCATCGACGCGCCATCTAGCGACGTGACGCCTACTGCGGTGCGCGTGCGCGACCCATCGTATCAGTTGGCCTCTCATGTCGCTCTGTCTGACGCTGTGACGGCGCTCGCAGCCAAAACGACAACTGGGTGTCGCTTTCTTTTGCTCCACAGAATCTGTGCCGTTCCTTTACGTAGCGGCTGTGACGGGGCCGGTTCAAGCGCCAGGCTCGCGTCGTTTCTTACACCAGTTGATTAGCCGAACTAAGCATAGCTAGCATCGCACAAGCTGCAGCCAAGCACAGAAAATTAAGTTTTCTCAGTCCAGCTAGCCTTTGTCGCGTTAACCCAAGTTAAACTAAATGAGCCTAGTTAAGTCAAAGTAAGTATAGCCGAAACTAATACTTGAGCACGGTATCACCTAATGAACTCAGGCGCAAGTAGGTTTAATTAAGCCTAGTCCAGCTTGCTGTTTTCATGTTACGCGAAGTTAAGCTTAGATGAGCCCAGATGAGTCGAGGTATAAGTATAGCCAGATCTAATTAAGCATTAATTGATCATACTATCTCTTAATTTAGCCGAGCGAAATGAGCTTAAATAAGGCAAACCTAACCGTGGCCAATTAATCTGAGTCGACTTTCTCATGAGCCCAGAGAAGCCAAGCCCAAGAAGATACTTATTACTCCGTATCGACTCCAAACTAATTAAGCTCATTCACGTCTTATAATGTTAGTTAAGGCGAATATTAATTATGCTTGATTAATTAGCCTGACATCCAACCAAAGACACCCTAGATACTGGAGTTTCACGTGACATAATTACGCTAATTATGCATAACTAACCTAATTAGGCAGGGTCAAGGTAACTATAGATAAATCTGAATAAATGTGGTTGATCATGGTATCATCAAACTAATCGTATCGTAATTAGGTCTAATTAAGCAATATTTCATTAAACCCAATTAAAGTAATTAAAGTCGAACTCTCATGAGCTCAGAGAACCCGAGATCAGGAATGTACCAACTACTCCTGACCGAGTCGAGTCTCATTAAGCTTAATTAGATGTAATGAGCGTTACCACTAATTATAATTATTAGTGATTAATGTGTGTGACATCGAAGCCTACCCGAGGTACTCTATTTTGTGTGCTTGGCTTCATCAGGTTATGCGATACCAGCTATGCTTACTTCGGCTAATCAACCGGTGTAGAAAACGACGCGAGCCCGGCGCTTGAACCGGCCACGTCGCAGCCGCTGCGTAAATGAACAACACAGATTAAAATGCAGATTCTATGGAGCAAGGAAAGCGACACACAGTTGTCGTTTTGGCTACGAGCGCGGTAACCGCGTCAGACAGAGCGGCATGAAAGGCCAACTGATAGGACTGGACGCGCATGCGCCGATGCATGCGCCCGCAGCACGCTTCACGTCGCTAGATGGCGCGTCGATGCATTCGGCCACGCGATCCCGTGGTCTGCACACTTTTGCTCACGCCTGTACGTGTAACGTAACATAAAACGCAGCCGGGCAAAGGCAAGCTGGTTTCTGTTCACGCACGTGGCATAAGAAAAAGCTTGAAGAGGTCAGCTTTTTAAAACTGTCTGCACTGCCTCAGGTGAAAACTGTTAGAGAATGTGCACAGCATAGGCGGAGAGTTTTCATTTTGCCGGAGGGGGCGGGGCCCGGCTTGCTTTTCTACTGTGTTCTCCCTGTCGCTTCATATATATATATATATATATATATATATATATATATATATATATATATATATATATATATATATATATATATATATATATCTTGAGAGAGAGAGAGAATGTCCGCCTCCTAAATTAAAGAATATAATTACAGACTTCCACCTTATTCTCCTTGGCGCCTGCACCGTGGTATCAGTATGAATATCTCTTGTGATGATTCCGATTTATTTTTCAACTTACACAAAGACATCGATCCTCCTGGCAACGCTTGGCTGAAAGCGAAAAAATGCCGTATAGGCTGCTACTCGGTGACTGCATCACATAAAATCGATTCCCACAATGAGTGGGACCCGCCTATTTACTTTATTGACATGCATTACTTTGTTACAACATGTACCAGACATAAGACAGGGGCCTAATGCTGGTACAGGAAGCTTTAATCTTCGATTTGTGATGGCCAAAAATAATTTTGTACTTTCTACCACTATAAAACACTAAGAGGTCGCCTCAGTTGTTTGTACTGAGGCGACCTCTATTTGTGGGGAATTATTGACTGAGTGCTTCACTTGTCACTTGTCCATGATCGGAATTTTAAAAGCCTGAAATGAATAAGCGGGTATAAACAGCCGCCTGTGAAATAAATAGCTGCCAGACAGGAGGCCAAACGCTCGTTCTCAATGGACGGGGACCTACGCCAAGCTCTTAAAAAATATCCTGGGCTGGCGCCAGGGGAGGCTCTGCCCGCCGTGAAGCCGTCCGGGGGGTGGGGGGGGGCGAGTCCCCCCCCCGTACTCTCCGCCTATGGTGCACAGTGCAATAAACAGCGGCAGCTTCGCTTATGAATTTATGATAAGCAATCCGCTAGGTGCGCGCTTGTCTTCATGAGTAAAATACGTATGTACAGTGCGTACACGATCCAAATGCAGCCGTTGTCTCAGACATCCTACGCCGCTCAGCTGCGCTCACGAGGTGAGCTTTTCTGCGAGGTGATTCGGAGGC
Organism: Rhipicephalus appendiculatus; assembly: GCA_030522465.1. Classification (NCBI taxonomy): domain Eukaryota; kingdom Metazoa; phylum Arthropoda; class Arachnida; order Ixodida; family Ixodidae; genus Rhipicephalus; species Rhipicephalus appendiculatus. The sequence goes on along the minus strand of JALIZH010026042.1, from coordinate 1,302 downwards.
CGAGTCGTCGGCTGCTTGTCCAGGGGCCTTCGCGGCAGGTTTTCGAAAGGCACCGCACCAAGTGTAAGTCGCCTATGCTTATAGCGTGAGTGCAGTAAATGGCTAAAGTACTGGCGAGGCACTCAAACACGGTTACAGGCTTACCGAAGAGTGGCGCGTACGGTGGGTAGCAGATGTCACTGTCAGCGAAGTGCTTGCTGCACACGGTCGATGAAGGCGTGGGGCGCTTTCCCATTCTGAGATTGACTACCCACTTTTTGTTTAGCTTCGGGTCCTTAGGATAGTTGTGAAAGCGAACGCCCTTTTCACGAGCGGACGAAGTACACTGAGACACAAAACAGTACTTCATCATTGCGCAGCACTCGCCGCGGAGAAAGCGGCCGCAGTTCTGACAAACAAAGAGCTTTGCTTCTAAAATGAACGTCAAAAGCGAGACAACCAGGGTTGTTCAAACAGCGTCGGTAGCCACCATACCAAGATAACCAACTGAACTGCTTCGTCGTTGAGTTTCGTGCCTGGTCTTTATTTGACGCTAAAGAAAACAAAGCACTCAATAGTGACTGCCGTGCAGCTATGCGGGTTTAACACTATAAATCATATGGGAACGAATTCAAGAAAGCTTTACGTTAAGACAACAACCTGAACGTACTTCTTCTCGATGTCATTACGTTAGACAAGACAGGACTCGCTAGCCGGCGCCGAAATTCACCAGTGACGCTTTCAACGGCGCTCAATATGGAAGGCAGGTGAATTTAAAGTGTGAGCGATGTGTTCAATCGCAGCATGTCACATTCATTGACGATAGGAGCGTGGCGTCGATTTCGCGCTTTTTAGATGCCAAGCATCTTATGCTCGGGGCTTTGTGCGTCCCTCCCACGTCCCTCGTCCCGCGTCCGGCCACTTTTATGAAGTAGGGAAGCACCCATTATGCGAACCAGAACACTGTAGTAATATGAAGGCCGTCAACCACTACCACAGTCATCAGAGTCATGGCCGAGAGCACAGAGGCTGCTTAGCATTGGCTAGGCAGGTGGTGTCTGTCGCCCAGGTTGACCCCATTCCTTGATCTTGCTTGCATGAAGGGGGTTTAGTCCGTCCCTCCTTCCCGCGTCCAGCGTCCCACCCCTTACGAAAATGCCAGATATGGCCCATATATCTTTTATATAAGGCCATATATGATCAAATAAGGGCACATATAAAGTCAGATATGGCCATATATGGATTTATATGCCGTTATAAAAAAGGTTTATATAAGGCTATATACTCCCATATATGGGTGTATTTATATGTATATAAGGGTAC
>JALIZH010026041.1:2500-66786 GCA_030522465.1 Rhipicephalus appendiculatus | reverse complement strand
GTACGACAGGGTTATATGGAATATGTGTGTGCCTTTGGCTCCCATATGAAGGCTCAGTTATATGGCACTTGAAGCGAGAGACTCCTTAGCTTAATAGCAGCCGCCGAGAATAGCCTCTGGCGTTTCTACAGAAGCCACGTGAGTGTCATTGCCTCAGAGCCAAGCGTTCAGTTTTCTTATTCATCGAGTTCCTTGGAGCATTATTGCTGAGCAAACATAGGCGTGCAAACGAAATGCGGAGCTTGCCTGCAGCCTGAAATTGCGCAACCGGCAGGCTGCGGCCTAGATGAAAATACATTTCTGCTTCGAGATTCTGCTTTAAGGCAGTCAGTAGGAAAAAGTAGAAGACAAATAAATATTCAACATGGTTACATCAAAATTTTCGGCATAACTAAGCCGGAGTGAGCACCGAATGATGCATTAACCAAAAAATTCTGTGTAATTTGTTCGGACCTGCCCCAACCTTTGTTTTGTTGGAATTTTTTCTGTAAGCTAATGTAACAAAAAAACATTTAGCTAAAATAAAACATTGACGCATTTTATAGAAGCAAGGAACATCACGAGGATGTTAGAGCTGGCCGTCCCTTATTTGCAGCGTTGCTGTGAATGGAGTGCATCATATATGGCAGATGGAAACGGAAGATGGCGATATAGCTATGTAACACAATCTCCGAGAAGCGGATTCACGAGGAGCATGCAAGAAATGATATTTAAAAAAAACTATAAATATAGGCCACGGTATTATGTTGCGTTTCAGTTATAGCGTTAACCGGCGTTTTCGCGAGTAATACTTCTAACGTTGCTATAGCGATGACGCAACGTCGTGAACCATTGCCGTCAAATATTAACTCAGCCACTGCTATTGGGACTTTAATGTCAAGCGGGCTGGCTTGTAAGCTGTTAGGGGTCTGTTAGAATGCATTTTATCGACATTGGTCAGCCAATGATTGCTCATCGCGATGTGCTCGGTAAGAGGTCCCTTTACTGAAACAGCATACTGCCGTAAAAAGAATTGCGGCAGATTTCACGCATTCGGGGAATTGCGTCGCGGCACATAGACAATTATTCCTGAGACGAAACAAAATTTACACATTTCAGTAACATAATAATGTCACACGCAAAAGCAACAATACCTAAGAGGACCAAAACAAACAGTTACGAAAAGAGCCCCTCAGGCAATAATGAATGATGTTCGCCCGGAGCCATGGCGGTAACAAAGATGAGTCAGTGTTTTGTCGTTTGGTTGCATAACCTGCGGCGGTGTAATGCATTTTTTTACTGCAAAGCTGTTAAGATGTTTGTTATGCCATTTGGCGTCACCAGAAAAGTGTCATCCTCATTAACATTATTGTCATCCGGCCTCTACATTTTAGTGCTCGTCCGACGCGCGTTCACTTCATCTTCATCTTCTGCCCACTCCCCGAACACGTGCGCCCGGCTGAATAGCTAATTAGGCATGTGGTAGACCCTGCTAATTTAGCCAAGGGGCATGCTAAGGCCAGCGTAATTAAGTGAAGTCATGCGAATAATCAGCTAATTAAGCCTCACCTTCCCAAGACGAGGCTAATTAAGACCGCATGAATTAAATTGTGTCATGTTAAGGCCGAGCTATTTAAGACGGCGCTAATTACGACCATACTAATAAAAATGATATATAATTATTGAAATTTCGCTAAATCATTCCAATTAAAATCGTGCTGATTAGATCCATGCTAATTTAGGGTTAAGTTAATTGACATATCGGCAATTAAGTCCGAGGTGATTGAGGTCATGTTATTTACGACCATAGTGGGGCCCAGCTAATACCATGTCAATTAAGGACTTAATAATGAGGTCCAATTTCAGTAAATACCGAGCTGACGTGGTCTTCATTGCGAAGCAGACTGATGAGACCGAGTAAAATGAGTAGCGGTTGAGCCACGTAAATAGTTGGAAGAAGCCAGGTGATCACAATCTTCGCTGACGGCCCTAGCATTGCACTATTTTGGAAACTGACCACTTTTTTTCTTTTCTGTGTGCGTCAAGCAGTGTTCATTATTGTTATCGCAGAGAAAAAAATAATCGTTTTCATTTATTTACATGCAGGGACCATGTGTCAATTGTGGAAAGCGTGAAAGTCAATTTATAAATTGATAACGATACTGTCTCTAAGAAGCTTTAAGTTATGTATTGCCTTTGGAACATCAAATGGTTCGAGAAACAGTGTGCATAATTAACAAAATTAAGTCGCAATTGCCTAGGTGTCTTCCGTTGCTTGAAAGACGCAAAAAATCAGACAACTCTGTATACTAGCCAATATTTTAATGCTATAGCAGTGAGACTTTGCTTGTACCGCCCAATTTCAACTCACGGGCTACACCCATTTGCGAGAATAAAGAATGGTGCAATGAAAGCGTTGTCAAAATTGGCTTGGAATGACGCTATGTCTAATCTTCAGAAGAGCCAGTATTCGTTTGTGACGGGCAGTCTGTCTGCTCTATACCTAACAAAGTTATAGCTTAGGGATCTCTTGACATAGTCCATACTCATACTTCGTAACTTTTAACGCTACTTGCAAGGATAAAAGTGTTAATGGGAATAGAAGTACTCACGTGAAAATGGTATGATAAGAAATACAGCGCCACTATACTCTCCAGCAGCGATTGCAAAATAATTGATGAGCGGCGATCAGACATAATTCGCCAAATAAATTAAACATAAAAGCTCATGAAGCAGACCGATGAGGGTTGCATAATTTCCTGATGCAAGCACCATAGATTTAATGGGTCACTTGTATTCGGAGTCGCGATAGAGTAAGTCTGAAGCTCTTTAGAGTCTAAAAGAAAAAATAAAAGCAATCTGTTGCTCCCCATGTGGCGGCTTTCGTTTGATGGGTTGCGCAACCTGAAATATCGGAAAGATATGTTTATAAAAAACTGTATGATTGCTTTCAAAGCACTTTCGGCTTTGGACGAAATGGAGTGCTTTGTGGCATACCACTATTTTAATTGCTATTTATCACGAGAAATCATAAGCAGTCCATTTACATTTCTGCTGCCGTATTGCTCCGTGGGATCTATCTTGAAAAACAAAGCCATAGTTATGGGCCCTATGTCGTTCTGTCCTTTTTGGTCGTTATCGGTCAGATTTTTTTTTCTTGCATTCTGTTGTCAATATTTCTTTTGAACATTTCGTAAGTGCGTATAGCGAGAACGCGTTCTATATTTAGGTTGGTTTAGACATGGCATAGACCAATTCAAAACTTTTAGCCTTGTTCGCGTTTCTGTGGAGAGATCAAACTGATATACGAAGCACCGAGCGGACATGTCGGAATACTTGATTCAATGGCTTGGTACTTGATTCACTGGCTTGATTGAACTCCATGCAATTGTGCATGGAGTTACCCACACATGTGCTTCACTTCTGTCCCGGTCGTTTCTGTGCCCCATTCTACTGACTACAGTTGCCCGAAATAACGGAACTGTGGTCCTTGTAGCAAGAATCGCTCTAAAACAAAATCTTTTGAAACAATCTGTATTCTTCAGCCAAGTTACAAATGCGGTGTGTTTTGTTGCTGTACAGCACTCTTGTCAATCTCTTCTGGCTTTTTTTCCTCAGTCAATTTTGCGCAGTGAACGCCGCCATAGCGTACAACAAATCTTGATTTATCATAGATATTACCTGTGATGCGAAAAAAGCTCGTTTTAACACTAATTTGAATTTAAATCTCATTTGAAACTCATTCTAAAGCCATTGGACTGAATCATGTGCGGGCACTACGATGATTTGGGGAAACGAATAAAAATAAGGACTCTGCGTTCTTAAAAATGTGATGCAGCATGCAATTGAACATCCAACATGAATTTCCCACCTCAATTGTGTTAACTGGAATCCTTGCGACTCTTAAATTGTGCAGTGAGTCTGCTGCTACATAATACGAGTATTTGCTGCTAGTTTTTCAAATATACGATGATCGGTGATTTTTGTGCTCTGCAACGTGCTCTGCAGCTACAAAAATAAATAAAATGCTACACCCGTGCAGGCAAGAACAATATTATATGGTTAATTGTCTTTTTCGTCATTTATACAACAGTCATATTAGAGAGGTACGTGCTTTTTTGTAACTCACATGCTTCAACCCAGAAACTTAAATCACGGTAGACACAAAACCAGGCCTGTTTGCGCTGAGGGCTCTCTAAGGAAACGTTTCAGCGACACAAAACTAAATCCAAAAGAATATTGTAGAAGTCTACGAAAGCAGTGTGCCTTTGATAGTTTATTCAGGCTACATGATCGCCATCTTCTCTTCTTCCTTCTCTTCTCCTTGTCTGCCTTTCTTATCACGGTCTTCTTATCTTCATCTTTGTCGCAGTTCGGTCGTGGCTTGGTTAGGTGCGCGAAACACAACAAATATACCTGCCATTAGCGTCCCAATGGAAGCAAGTTCCGAACTTGACCTCGAACTTCGCGAGTACCTTGATGACATCTCTTAAAATCCCATTTATAGAGGGGGGGTGCCTTAAACCTTTGTGCTACCGAGTATTATTGTATGACATATTCATGATATGGAACCAGGATGGGGGAGCCTTCTCCGGTTTATATCAAAGCCCCTGAATAAAATAAAAGTAACGCCAACTCCTTTATCTTCGTCGTGCGCCGGCGTTTGTTCTCTCTTCTGTCGACCGTGGCTCCCCCCTCGTGGTGCGTAGCTGGCAGACGCTCTCCGCATCAAACGCTGTTGCCGCAAATCACTCGAGCACGTCAGCTGGTATTTCGATCAGATTTCTTCATTTTACATTATTACTGGCTGCTGAAACGTAACGAGAGAACATCGAAATGTTGTTGCGCTTGGGTGACCTTATTGGTGGCGAGGCACTGAATTGAGCCGCGCGCGAAGACGATGTTTATCGGAGGGCTGACAGCTGATCACTAAACGGCGGGATGACGTAGGAACTGGTGCTTCGCAGAAAATGTGTATTAGTCGGCGAACGCGGGAACGGCATGCCAGCAACTAAATATGGAAACACATGCAGCGTTTTTCGCGAGCCAGAAATGCAACATCCGGTGTACGCTGGCGTTGCCGTTGAACGTGCCTTGCACGCAAGCTGAAAATGTCCCCGCGTTAAGAGTAGGTATCTTACACCGCAGCCGACAAAAAGCAGGCGCGTTTCAAGGCGTCTTCAAGAAAGTGCGGCATGAACGTTGCATATAAACGGAAAGCAAATACACGGCACTTAGAAGGACGAAAACATGTCAGTGATGTGCGAAGAGATCCTTCGCGTTGCGATGTATGGTCTGCTGCCATTTTTTCAACACAGCGATTTCCCTTTCATTTTTCGGGCACTCTTTTGAAGGAAGCTTCGTGGGGGTCCATTGCATTTGAACACTTCAGGACATTGACTACACAATTATCGGCGGATTGGGTTCTACTTCTAAGTCTTAGCGTATAGGTATGGTGTGTTGCACACATTGGTACCACTTCCCGGTGCTGCGTAAGGATACTATGCAGGCTGTCAGCGGCCAGCTGCATGTGGTTAACTACAGTCTAGTAGAGTTCGCATTTCTCGTTGATTGAGGCTAATAATAGCTAGTAAATCATATAAATAAGCACGGACAATGTTGATTATGTTGTCTAGATGTTCCCCGCGTCCGTGCAGCTTGTACTTACCTCTAGGACGCATTGCTACGACGTATAAACACGTGGAAACACAGAGAACAGTATAACGCAAATTCAAAAATATTTCTCTCTCCTAAAACAAATAGTAATTTGATAAAACTTTTTCAGTGAGTAGCCAATGAAGGTTGTAAGTAAATGTGCTATTCAGCATATCTTTACTAGGACCACGTCAATGTTGAATTTACGACCAAACATGTGCTAAAATGAAATCGTTTGCAACTTTGTCGCCACCTGCACGCTTTATTCCACACTATACGTCTCCAATTATTTTTAATCTACAGTAAAACTTTGTGGTAATACGCTAACGTGAAATATCACATTTCGCTTAATGTTATTTTTCTATAAAAAATCCCCAATATGGGTCATATTGCGCGTATTAAAGGCCACATAAAGAAAACCCGAGATCGTAAAAGTTCGTAAAACTTATTTTAAATAAAAAGCCTACCATTGTTCTAAAGGGAAAAATTTGTCCTAACCTAATTTAGGAAGAACGGATTTTTTGAGAACGCGTTTTACGAGCCATGGTTTCGAGCTTTCCGAAAAAATTCACACCTGGCTGTCGGTACTGAAAAATTTTTTTCGCAAAAAATATTTTGGGGGAAGGCTTGTCGTTTTAAGTAGATAGTCCTGAATTTTTTTCAACCAAATCGCAGGTGGTCGAGCGCCAAGGTTGGGACAGTTGACGTGGAAGGACCCAAGATTTATATGTGGAGTTGGCATACAAAATAAAATAATAATAGGAGTACGTGCCATGATACGAGTTTTCTTATTGTTCAAGCTAGAATTCTCTTCAATTGGCTCAAATATGCATCATTTCAAGAGGCTACTGAGAGTGGGCAAATTTTATTTCGTATATTTTTTTTAATATTTGCACGACAAAACTTTGTTACTGGGAGAGTCTGGCTGAAGATTACATTATAAATCGCAATACTTCGGTTGATAGATTTACTGAAAAGAAAGAATAGAGACGCCATCACAATGTGTGATACCTTTCTTGTTTCGCTTTAATTGAAGCTATATTTATTTTATCGAAGAAGGTCCAAAGTGATCAAAAGATCCGTCGCTGATTATTTCTTCGCCTTTATGCTTTGTTTTGCTTGTGCGTGATAGCGATGGTATAGTCACAATGTCCTGCATTTTACAGCAGTAGCATTTTGTTATATTTTAATTAAAGGTCACACTATCGCCGCAAAGGTGAAGCAATCAATGCGATAGCAACAAACTGGGATGTCACGCGAAGAACGGCAAGCAGATCGAAACTTGGAGCGCGCTGCTCAAGCGCAAATGACGCATGAAAAGAACACACGCAGGGTGAGCGCGAACTAACAACGCTCGCAGCTCGGCAATTAACGCGTTGCTCAAACGCCAAGGACACACGAAACATACGCACAGGTATACACAGGACGAGCGTGCACTAACAAGTGTCACAGTTGTTACTTCACTGTGTTTGAGGAGCGCGCCTCTGCAGCGAGTGAAGTGACCTTTGAGCGCTCTGTAACCTAACGCAATCTTTCCGGTGAAAGCACACGAAGAGCAAACTGCCCCCCATCACAAGATAAGCGCACGCACGGGCACAGGCGGCTACACCCCGTTGGGCAAAATACAAGTGGACGAGCCAATGACATCGCAACGACCGGGGCGCCGCGTGTACACTTTGCGCTATCTCGCTGGTAATGCAGAGAAAACGCTGATATTGCCCCGAGATCGGCGTACTGCCAGCTGTAAAGGATGTATATAAATAGCTCGCCGTTAGTACGCTGAAGGACGTGCGCTTCTGTCGCTGAGCGATTAACGCCGCGCGCTGCAGAGCCAGAGGTCGCCTGTTCGATCCCGCGGGTCAGAAAATATTTTTGTGAGCTACTTTTCTTCCTGGCTTAAATATATATATATATATATATATATATATATATATATATATATATATATATATATATATATATATATATATATATATTAGAATGGATAGAACGCAGACAGCAGTACCAGCAAAAGACGAAGACGAGGACCGTTGTTGATGCTCGTGCTTGCTGCGTTTCGGACCGCTGATCGCTTGACCTGTGCTGTTCCTTCAATAAACGCACCCCGGACTCAACGCTAAACGCGTACTATCAAGTGGTGGAGAGTGCTGGTTCTCATTTGCACCCTGGAACTCCGTACCCGGACTCTACCTTCACCGTCAACGATGCCCGACGACGTTCCACAGCAGAATGCTACCACACCCCCACCTGCCCGCTGCCCCGGTATTCCAAGGGAGCGCGACCCAGTCCTCTTCAGCGGTACTGATGAGCAGGACGTCGAGGACTGGCTCGCTTCGTATGAACGGGTGAGTGTCAACAACAAGTGGGACGATACCGATAAGCTCGGCCGCGTCCACTTCTACCTGAGAGGAGTCGCGGAGCTTTGGTTTAACAACCACGAGGCTGAGATAACCACCTGGGCCTCTTTCAAAACGACCTTCGCGGACGTATTCGGCCGACCGACAGTGCGCAAGCTCCGCGCAGAGCAGCGCTTGCGTGATCGCTCCCAACTGTCTGGAGAAAGTTTCACTTCGTACATTGAGGACGTCGTAGGCCTCTGCCGCCGCTTCAACCCTGCCATGTCCGAAGCCGACAAAGTCAAGCATGTAATGAAGGGCATCGAGGACGATGCCTTCCACATGCTTGTGGCGAAAAAGTCCTCAAACAGTCGCAGACGTCATCCAGCACTGCCAGAGCTACGACGAGTTGCGAAAGCAGCGCATTTCCACGCGGCGTCCTAGTTTCGACACGACCAGCACGTCAGCACTGACCGTTGGCGCCATCTCTGCGGAGCCGATGGTATTGACGCACCAAATCCAGCAGTTCATCCGCGAGGAGGTTGCTCGACAATTGTCTCTTGCACCCTTTCTCCCTGGTAACACTCATGGACTCCCCTCGTCGCTGCGACAAACCATTGAGGAGCAAGTATCCGAAGCTCTTCCGCCAACGCACCAGCCACCGCCTGTATCCGCGCCCTTGACGTACGCTGACGTCGCGAGAAGGCCGTCACATGCGCTGCCACTCGGCACGGACTCTGTTCATCCCGCAAATGCCTTCTACCCAACGCATGCGCCGGCAGGCCCGCACGTACCGCTTTATCGCCGTCCTGCCAACCTTCCTAACAATCCTTGGCGCACACCGGACAACCGACCAATTTGCTATTACTGTCGTCTACCCGGCCATGTCGAGCGCTTCTGCCGCCGCCGCGTTCCCCCTCCAGCTCCCGTTGACGCAAGTTACAGCTACGACCGTACAGAGCCACCACAGCCGATGCCCCCGCACGCTCCTTCGGACACCTCTTCGTCGACCCGCCGCCCCTTCAACTCCACTCGATCGTCCTCTCCGCGCCGACGTTCGCTTTCGCCAATGCTTCGTCGTTCCCCGCCCGTCCAAACGGAAAACTGACCATCGCAGTTCCGGAGGCAAGAACTGCGCCGCTGTCGAAATCTACAAGCCCTCGTTCTCAACCTGCTAACGAAATAACTGTATTCATTGAAGGTGTTGCCGTGCCCGCCTTGGTTGATACTGGAGCTGCTGTGTCTGTGTTGAGCGAAGCGATGTGCCGCAAGTTAAAAAAAATTAGGATTCCGCTTTCAGGTGTTTCTCTCCGTACGGCAACCGCACATCACATACAACCCTCCGTGACGTGCACAGCTCGTCTACTCATTCAGGACGTTTTGTATGTGGTTGAATTCGTCGTCTTTCCTCACTGCTCGCACGACGTTATATTGGGGTGGGACTTTCTTTCCACGCATCATGCCATTGTTGATTGTGCCCGTGCCGAGCTAGAGTTATCATCGATCTCCGACGTCGATTCTGGCAAGTCGTCTTTTTCTCGTGTCGTCGTCGCCGAGGACACGGACATCCCACCTATGTCGTCTGTCCTTGTGCCGATCTCCTGCGACTATGTTTTCTCTACCGCCATGTTCACGCCGTCAGAAGCATTCACTTCTCGTAAGAACTTCCTTCTCCCCTTTGCTGTCGTCACGATCGATAACTGTGGTGGATTCATTTATGTCTCGAACCTGCTTTCGGTCGCAGCCACGATGTTTCGCAGAGAATGTATAGGGCGACTTGAGGACATTGACTCAGTTTGCCCTAGCCCACTGCTCGATCGCACAACAAGCCTCCCGGTCGCCAGCGTTAATCTCGCTACCACGTCCAACCCATCTTCCCTAGACGCCTTCCTTCCATCGATCGCTTCGGACCTTCCGAGTGCTCAACGCGCCCAACTTTTGAAGCTTCTCGACCGCTTTCGGACGTCTTTCGACTACAAGCAAACCAGTTTGGGCCGAACATCTTCGATAGTTCATTATATAGACACCGGCAGCCATGCACCCCTGCGCCAGCGTCCATACCGGGTCTCTCAAGCTGAACGCCGGGTTATTGACGACCAGGTGACTGATATGCTTAGTCGTGGCGTCATACAGCCATCCCACAGTCCGTGGGCATCCCCTGTGGTGCTTGTGAAAAAGAAGGACGGCAGCATCCGATTCTGTGTTGATTATAGGCGCCTTAACAAGATCACCCGCAAAGATGTTTATCCGCTCCCCAGAATCGATGATGCGCTCGACTGTTTGCAAAGGGCTGAGTTCTTTTCTTCGCTGGATCTTCGGTCGGGGTACTGGCAGGTACCTATGGATGAAGCCAACCGCCCCAAAACTGCGTTCGTAACACCTGGCGGCTTGTACGAGTTTAACGTGATGCCATTCGGCCTTTGTAATGCCCCCGCCACCTTCGAGCGTCTTATGGACAACATACTTCGAGGTCTAAAGTGGCACACGTGCCTTTGCTATCTGGACGACGTCGTGGTGTTTTCAAAGGACTTCGGTACTCATCTCCAGCGCCTCGCAAGTGTCCTGGAATGCCTCACACAGGCTGGGCTACAACTAAATTTGAAGAAATGCCACTTCGCCGCCCGGAAGCTCACCATCTTAGGGCATGTTGTCAGCAAGGACGGCGTTCTACCCGACCCTGCAAAGCTCCGCGCCGTCACCGAGTTTCCCAAGCCATCGACACTCAAAGAACTCCGGAGCTTTATAGGCCTATGCTCGTATTTTCGACGATTCGTTCGTAATTTCGCATCTCTAATGGCCCCTTTAACACGCCTACTTGCTGACAGCCAAGGTATCTCGGCATGGTCGCCCGCTTGCGATGACGCATTCGCGAAATTACGTCTTCTACTGACATCACCACCGATTCTCCGTCATTTGGACCCAGACGCCCCAACCGAAATCCACACGGACGCTAGTGGAGTCGGCCTTGGCGCTATTCTTGCTCAACGCAAGTCCGGCTTCGACGAGTACGTCGTTTCTTACGCAAGTCGCACCCTCACCAGAGCTGAAGAGAATTATTCGGTCACGGAGAAAGAATGTCTAGCCATCGTTTGGGCAATCACGAAATTTAGACCTTACGTGTATGGCCGCCCATTTGATGTCGTGACTGATCACCACGCCCTCTGCTGGTTGTCGTCCCTAAAAGACCCATCTGGTCGTCTAGCTCGTTGGGCATTACGTCTCCAAGACTACGACATCCGCGTCGTCTACAGATCAGGGCGCAGACATTCAGATGCCGACGCTCTTTCTCGCTCTCCACTTCCCCATGACTGTGCAAATGCATCTGTTTCCACCTGCGATTCTGCGTCCCTCACACACGCTGACATGCCATCTGAGCAGCGCCAGGACCCTTGGATAGTCTCTTTAATAGAGTTCCTATCCAAGCCATCACCGCATACCGCCAATCGTTCGCTGCGGCGCACAGCTCGACATTTCACCATGCGCGATGGCCTCCTTTACCGGCGCAACTACCTAGCTGACGGTCGCAAGTGGTTGTTGGTGATTCCTCGCCATCTACGTGCTGATATCTGCGCCTCCTTCCACGCCGACCCCCAATGCGGCCACGCTGGTGTCATAAAGACGTATGCACGCCTCCGGCTGCGGTACTACTGGCGTGGAATGTACCGCTTCGTCCGCCAATACGTGCGTTCATGCTCCAAGTGTCAACGCCGGAAGAGCCCACCGCGTATAGTCACTGGGCCGCTTCAGCCTTTGCCTTGTCCCACCCGACCTTTTGATCGCATCGGCATTGATTTGTATGGCCCCCCTTCCGTACACACCTGACGGGAACCGCTGGGTGATCGTCGCTATTGATCACCTGACACGGTATGCTGAGACTGCTGCGCTGCCAGAAGCCACATCACGTGAAGTCGGCTTATTCATACTTCACAAACTTGTTCTTCGCCACGGCGCCCCTCGCGAGCTACTCAGCGACCGTGGGCGCACGTTCCTATCTGAAGCACTACACGCCCTCCTGCGTGAATGCAACGTTGTGCATCGGACGACCAGCGCGTATCATCCACAAACCAACTGCATGACTGAGCGCTTTAACCACACACTAGGCGACATGCTGTCCATGTACGTCTCCGCTGACCACACCAACTGGGACCGTATACTACCCTTTGTTACGTACACTTACAATAGCGCCACTCAGTCTACGACAGGATTTTCTCCCTTCTTCCTTCTTTACGGCCGCGAACCCTCCTCATTTATGGATACCATTCTGCTGTATCGCCCGGACACTTCAGAGTCTACAACCCTATCTGAAGTCGCCACCTATGCTGAAGAATGCAGGCAGCTCGCACGTTCGTTAACTGCAGAAGACCAAGCATGTCAGAAGAACCGCCATGACGCCAACCTGCCTCCCAAGTCATATTCACCTGGAACCTTGGTATGGCTTCGCGTTCCCTCTTCTGCTCCTGGGCTTTGCACAAAGCTACTGCCTAAGTACGAAGGCCCCTACCGCGTCCTACCTCAAGCATCTCCCGTCAACTATATTGTCGAGCCCGTTCAATCATCCACAGACCGCCGCCGCCGTGGCCGTGAGACTGTTCACGTCGACCGACTGAAGCCGCACTACGACCCACCAGTCGTACCTGTACCTTAGGTCGCCAGGATGGCTCCTTTTCCGCGGGGGGAGTGATTTGTAGAATGGATAGAACGCAGACAGCAGTACCAGCAAAAGACGAAGACGAGGACCGTTGTTGATGCTCGTGCTTGCTGCGTTTCGGACCGCTGATCGCTTGACCTGTGCTGTTCCTTCAATAAACGCACCCCGGACTCAACGCTAAACGCGTACTATCAATATATATATATATATATATATATATATATATATATATATATATATATATATAGGTCATTTCATATCAAGTGTACCTGGTCAATTTTCGACCATCTTTGATCATGCTGAAAAAATTGTGCAGGTTTATGTGAATGCGAGAAGCCGCTAATTGAGGCGTTATATTTGGCAAAAAAATTTTCGTTGCTAGAGGACACCCAAGTCAAACTGTGTCGCGCTAAATAATTTATATAATATTACTGGTCTGAGCAATTAATACGAAACATTTTTTTCCCTTAATCTTAAGGCACTGATCTTTCATGACAATTATAGTTTATTCATTTTATTCTTAACTTTTCTTTATTTTCGGCATTGACGAAAAATTGCAATATGATGCATGTTTAGCATATTTTATAAAAAGCAAAGATTTTTTCGCAAGTAATATATTTACATTATGTGTTTTATGGGTTCCTCTTATAAATGATGAAAATACTTTGGGGGGCGTATGAAGCAAAAACGTTGCCAAAATATTGTAACAAGGGTTGGAAAAAATAGAATTTTGACTCATATTGCCGCTTCATGTTCTCAATGCAACGGCCCAAGTAAAAATATGGCTTATATATTGTTTCCATAGTATGCTTTGTTGGTAAGACATACAGAAAGTTTCAAAAGAGTAGTTTTTGTTTTAAGGGAGAAAAAATTTTCCAACTGAACAACCACAAGGTAGTAGGACTTTTACCTTTGCCTCGCCTTCACTGCATAGCACGTACGCGCAAAATTGCAGCGGGGGCTTTTCGGCAGCGAATAGTGCAATACATACAACAACTTGTCACTTGTTTTGGTAATACTGCTGTGTAGAACGTCAAAAAGGGCAACAAAGCTAATTTTATAGAACGGCATCTTCCCCCTTGGACCACAAAGGACAGGTTATATTAAACCTTTCATAGTTACAGGATTCTGTATTGTTCAAAACATTCTCAATAAATTGTCAGTGAGCCGCTTATCAAACATCGCACCAAGATTAGTATATGTGTTGAGGATATAAAGAAGATTTATTCGGTAATTATGAACAAGAAACTCGCAATAAGACAACATAAAAAACAAAAAGGTTCGCCAGGGAACCGAAGTTAAAAGCTCTGCCCGAAAATATGCAACGAAAAAAAAAAGGAAATACGAAGAAAATAAATTCCTGAAAGCAGCCTCATGTCGCACCATTTCCGTAGCCCGTTATCGGGTCGCACGATCCTAATTTGTTCCGGAAACATTCTGATCACTTCGTAGGTTCCGAAAGAATGCGCAGCACACACAAAAAAAAATCTATCGAGAACTGCAAATTGGCTTGCAGGAGAAATGACGATGATTAGTCTAACAGTAAAGCTTGAAGCAAAAAAACAAAAAAAAAATAACAAGAGGACAGTGGAGACGAGTTCGGTGTGGACTATGGAGTGATAGCAATGTCAAAATATAGCGTGAATCGCTGCTTCATCTCCTAACAAATGCATGTTTAGTGCCTAACCTGCTTTAACTTCTACCCATTGCTTGATTTTCCCAATGTTTCCGGAACCTCGAAAGTGTGGCTGCCAAGACATATTCGGGACCTCCATGTAACTTCAAGCGGAAGTGAAAACTGCTTCCTTCCCGCGGTTCACCGTGCGTTTTCCTATTTCCGGTGAGTAGGATGCATTGGATTTAAGTTTGAATGCAAACAAAATGTGTCCCAATTTGCGACGCCGGTGTACTATGTAACCTACCGACGTGGCTGAATATTTTTTTTTGCTGTAATGGTCTGCTAAGTCTTGTGCTAAAATGATAATGTACGTGAAAAGAATTAGCCATCACAGCAAATATTTCCCGAATATACTGTGAAATTTTATGCGCCAGAACAATGATACTATTTTATGGTATGCCGTACTGAAGGACTCGGGAATCATTTCCGCCACTTGGGATGCTTTTACACGAATGAAAAACGAAGCACACCGCTGTTGCAAATTTACCTTTTGTCCAAGCACGGTCGTCTTTGCTAATAATTGATCTTAAGCTTTAGCCTTCTCTGTAACACTTCAAGACGGAAGCGTGATTGGCGCCCTGGCAACGCATTAGGTTACAAAACTGGGGACAAGACTTTTCTCAAGACGTAATGAGCCTAGTGTGAAAGACAACCCTCAATTAACCTTCAACATAGCGCTAGTGTGCTTGGACCTCATAGTGTCGAAAAATGATTAACTCTGCGTGTTGTCTGAGCGCACAAAGGCACCCTCAGTGCTGGAGGTGGGTCGAATAATGTTTAGAAAATATTTTGTCTCACGAGATCACAAAGTCCTCTTTAATGGACTTAATAAATGAAAGGTCTAAATAAACTACTCCAATAATTTCATTGCACTTACCTATACCTTTTTGCTGGATGCCGTTTTGCTGGATGTATACCTTTCTGCTGGATGTATACAAATTTTCGTTTATTTAGCGACGCTGTTAACCGAAGACAAACGCGATGAGACAAACATCAGGTTAGAAGAAAGCTTATCAACGTCACTCCCACCAGGTGACGTCAGTGCCGTCGGTGATTTCCCAGTACGATGATCTTCAAGAGTAAAAAGTTCGTATATGCGACTGAGCTATGTGCCAAATCAAACAATGTACGCCAAAAAAAGTGCTCAGAAGGAACGCAAACGGATCGCGAAGCGCACCGTTCTTCTTCCTGTGGCGATAGCGTCAATTCACGGTATGCGTGTGCATAATTTATCAGTGTCACTTAGATGAGTCGTGTACAGACGGGTTCACCAGCGCTTGCTGTTCTGGGCTAACATTGTGCGCTCTCAGGAAACGCGCCCTAGAAAACTTCCTGTCGACCTTGTTTTAGTGCGGTTTTCAGCCTGCGTTGCTGCCCATGGACTGCTTGTGTTTCGGTGTTTTCTGCAGATAGAATTATTACGGTGAAACACTCGCGACTCGGGTAGTGCTCTGTAGTGCCGGGATGCAGTCTGCGATTTGGAGCTAATTTGCTATCGCAAGTAAAAACGTTCTGTTCCCGAGAGATGAAGGCAGAAAGAGCGCCTGTATTGCAGCGATCGAGCGAGAAAACTGGATTCCCAATGAGAGAGCGCAGATTTGTTCTGCCTATTTCATCAAAGGCAAGTAAAGCTCAGCGCTTACTCAGATGACACAAATACGGTGCTAAGACGTTAGTCAAAGGTCCGCAATTACAAGGAACACGTTGGACGCCGGCGTCTTCGACTCGTGGTAGATAAGGGCACTTAACGAAGTGGAGAGCAGAACGGGAAAATGACCCCTAACGCCAAAGATCCACCGTACAGGTGCTTCTTGTAGTTGGAGCCCTCATCAGTGATGTGTAGACTGTTCGAAGGGATGTGCACGTGGGACACCAAAGCCGCTGCGCTCACACGTATCGCTATACAGTGTACGTCGTGGTGCCAATGTTTTGTTGCCGTGGCAGTTGATTTATATGAGCGCGACGCCTGCGAGTGGGTTCGCATCGGCGCGAGCAAATGACCCATATCCTGTCTTGTTGCCGCCAATAGACATTGTCTCACTCTAGCAAATTTATCTTCTGGGGTGGGCGTGTACTGTTGGTGTAGGCGGGTGGACTTGAAAGTATGATTCATGAATAGGGTGTACTCGTTAGTGCCCCATAGTAGTTCGCCTCACGCAGCCGCACCTGACATCATCACATAATGAGTACATTTTATATTATCTCATCACACAGAACACTTAGGATCGCGAGTGATTCCGATCGATGGTGATCTCTATCGGAAGTGCCCAGCGTGACACAGGTGCAGTAATAGGCATTTTACTCTAAGGTTCTGTGCCCAGACGAACCTATACAAATATGTCGGTGGCTGTGACAGGTGGCAGGTTTTTAGCTCCAGTCGAAAAAGCTTAATTTCACAACTTCCCTATCCAGCGGATCAGGCTACTGATCTCCTCGCCACTGCAGCTTCTGCTTTTACCTCTTCCGTGCGACGTCGTCGAGCGCCCCTTCATGTAGTCGCTAGAGATCGCTCTAAACACGCCTGAAGGAATGCGCGATAAATAGTAGAGAAAGACACTCAAACACATCAGACAAACACCACCGGGACCATTGAAAAAGCATTACCGGAAGGACCGTACCAAAAGCCTTCTTGGGCAGGCCGCTGAGAGCACGCCAGTTTTTTACAGCGAAAGCTGTTATGAGATCACAACAAGGGTCGTTTCTGCGCCGTAGTTTTCCGCCGCCGCCGCCGCCGCCGGTGTCCGTAACCAATATCGCACGAAATAAGAAAAAAAAACTAAATAAATAAAAAACACCTATGACCGAATGGGATTCGAACCCGGGTTTTCTGCGTGGCAGCCCAGCACTCTACCACTGAGCTACGCCGCTGCTTGAAACTGCGGTGCAAACTGACCCTATACAGGCTTCATGTCGGGTAAGGAATCGCGTTAACGTGTCTTGTTAAGCGTTTTAGAACAGTAAAGTAAGAACCAGGCGTCACACAAATCGAATTGCGTAACGAGTGGGTCGTTCAATGCTCCAACCCATTACAAAAGCCTGAGGCAAACTTTTTCATCGTCGTCAGCCACAGCATCAACAAAGTGCACATAATGCGTTACAAGAGCGTAGCGGGTACCGCGCTTTTATGAATAATGACGAATAATGGCATAGTAGACGGTTCCCCATTACACAAAAATTATGATTATTTATGGCGTAGTGGGTACCATGCAAGTGCGGTTGTTGTAGTTGCCCCAAGAATGTTTAAAAAAGGCTCTAGAAAGGCCGCTCTCCCAGCTTTCGCTGTGGCTGTGCTGCGAGTTCCACGCAGGCCTGGCGGTTTTTTAGAAACAGCGAAACCGTCTCCAGCACACAGAAAGAGAGATAGAAGTATTTGTTTAAGGCAAACCACTAGCTCATTGAGAACTGTGGCGGAAGTGACGAAGGCGCTGTTTGCTTGGTATAGGCTGTAAAACACTGCAGTTATACTAAAAGTAAAGCATACTAAGCAACTGCTGTAGGACCGTTGGTAAATAACTAAAAACTGATTTTGATAACACAAAATGTAGAAAAGAGCCCTTGTAGAGTTGATGAGAGTTCTTTACTATGGGACAGCACGGCGATCTTTTTAATTCCGGTAAAAAAAAGCGCGTTCTTTTTAGAACAAATCGCTTTGCGAATTGAAAGCCTACCCTTCTTCGAATAGCTCGAAACTGTGAGATGGGATGGGCTGAGCGACGGTACAATAATCGACAAGGCTCGGCAAATTGAAAACGAGGGCTGCATTCATGAAGAAGAACAAGGGAGACTGAAGGAAGGCTGACTCTGGCACCGACGAATTGGAGCTGCTCGCCGGATGGAAATACGTACAAAACGAGGAGAGCAGTTGAAGGAGAAGCCTTCAAGAAGAAATAAATGCGTTGCAACATATCACTATATAACTTCATCTTTATATCTACTCAGCTGTTTCAACTCCAACGCTGAGAAACGGGGAATGAATAGGAAATGTTGCACGTAGAGAAAATGTTCATCGGTATGCAGGTTTGGTGGTACAGAACTCGAATTGCAAATGAATACGTCTGCCACAATTACTCTTCGCTTAGACCAGAGCCTTCTGAAACAATGCTTAAGTTGGATGAACCAAGGCTATATAGTAAAGAGTTCTAACAATATCCTGAACAAGATGTCCAATGTAGATATCAAGCAAAAAAGGTTAAGGGGTTGAAGCGGCAGCGTCAAGCGACAGATGAAACATTGGATATTGCAAGACCATAATCCCAGCACTCCAATTTCCAGTATTCTTTCACTTACGCTAACTTGCTGCTGATTAAACATCTGGTGCGGCCGTTATTCAGGAAGAAATTTTTAACAGCGGAGCTGCAATAGCTCAGAAAATCCCTCGTTCGCTTTCGCGAAAACTATCATCATCATGCCGGCGCTCGCGCTTTTGGTCCTCTTCTTGTTTCCCGCTATTTGAACAAGTGCGCCTGGAGCGCGCTCTTCCGCAGCGCTGAATTGTTCGGCGTGGACACGTGGTATCGCGGATGGGTGAGAGAACGAGGGCATAGAACGAGAAAGAGGGATATTGGCATTTAAAGAGATAGAAAGAAATATAAACACAAACATGGCGATAAACAAGGAGAAAGAAGAGAAAATATTCAGACAGAGAAAAAGATAAGACACAGAAAGCGATTCAAACACACATCAAGTCAGACAGAGAATCAAAGAGAGAAAGACACTGAAAGAGTGACGGAGAAAGAAACAAAGACAGAGAAACAAAGAAATAGGGAGAGAATGAGCTAGATAGAATGGCAGAAAGAAGAAATAGAGAGAGAGAATGAAGGGTAACAAAGGGAAAAAAACGTAAAACGAGCGTAAAAGAGAGTGAAATAAATATATTTACAGGGAAAGCAAGTAATAGAAGGAAACAAGTTACAAAATAGAGAATGAAAAAGAAACCGATAGAAAAGGAGAGAAAGAAAAAAGAAGAAAAAAAG
Source organism: Rhipicephalus appendiculatus (assembly GCA_030522465.1). Classification (NCBI taxonomy): domain Eukaryota; kingdom Metazoa; phylum Arthropoda; class Arachnida; order Ixodida; family Ixodidae; genus Rhipicephalus; species Rhipicephalus appendiculatus. Next base: position 47,517 of record JALIZH010026041.1, on the reverse strand, counting down.
AAAAGCAATGAAAGCCGTCCAGCAGCGCTGTTTGTGCCAGCCTAGTGAAAGCGGAGCTATTTTTTTCCAAATTTGCAATGTTCTTCACTGACTTTGCTGTCATCAACTTTTTTTTGTGCAAAATCACGATGCAAAATGGAAACAAAGAAAAAAGAATGCGGAAATGAACATTTCCGTATTAAAATACATGAAAAAATGTGTAGCTATATATTAAGCGTTAAAACTTGATATCGCTTGCTACCGGTCATGTTGATGTCATGAGGACTGTGGCAGCGAGTAAATTCTTACTTGTGTGTCAGTCGTGCTACTTTTTTTTTACATCCTTTTTCCGATAGACCGTAACTTGTCAGGCATATTGCGATGAGCATTTCTGACTGAAAATATCAAGACTGATTTGATATCTGCTAGTGCGAAGTGTTCCTTAGAAACACTACCTCAAAATTTGGAAATTGAAATATACGTCGAAGTGGTACGCAGGTAGCAGACACACAACTAGTACAATAGGTTACAATGTTAAAATACGGCATGGGTAGCCACTAGTACACACGTCTGATGTTTACGACAGCGAATAAGGTGTGCTCCCACAATTTTCGCTAGCTCATCGGACGTATACATATATAGTTTCTTAGCATAATGAACGTAACGAACGTCGTGGGCTGCATTGCATTTATGTGGCTTTCTAAAAGAGCACATCTATAGTCGATTGCAACTAGACGGCAAGGACCTGCGCCATATTCAAGAACTTGCAGGCAAATGAGAACGAAGATGTAGCAACATTTCAATCAATGAGCCTTGGATTAATAATACTGGAATGCACCTACAAAGTGTCCATTTAGGAGAGCAGACTGTCACTTTGTAATGAAATGATTTAACCAGCAATTCTCCCACCAGGAAACTGTGTGTGTGGCTGCGCCATAGGTGCAAGAAACAGACAGCCGTGCTACTTTTGCCTATGACTGCTGTTCACGGACTAACGTTTACACTGTCTGCGATAGCGTGTGGAATGAACATAGTTTTAATTATGCATATTAAACCGCACTTTTGAACTCTGGGAGCACGCCTGCATTTCATACCGTTCGTGATGCGAAACAGACGAGCGCAAAGAAACGGGGACATAGACAAGAGGCACACAGGACAGGCGCTCTCTCGTCTATGTCCCCGTTTCTTTGCGCTCGTCTGTTTCGCATCAAGTATGAACCAACTCGCCCAAGCACACATCTTGCTAAGTCATACCGTTCTTAATAGCCGTGACTGCTTTAGCCTTTCATAATTACACATCGAACATGGTTGTCGGTGGGTACCTATATCGTTTACAAAAGCATACACTGTAAACGCAAACTAGCCGAATTGGGCGTTTTAAGGGCTTAATACTACCTTCATTTGGGACCGTACTCCCTTAGGGAGTATTAAGATCGGTGTAATAAAGTTCTGCGTCCTCAATTTTACTTCCTTGAGAAATTATGGGGATAAAAGGTGGAAGAAAGGAGGTAAATTCACGATCTGACGCCATTTTGTCAAATGGAGTTCAAGGAACAGAAAACTCCTATTTCACTTTCTCGGGCATATCTTCCCTTTATTTTATCCGAAGCTGTAGTGCCTTCAGTGCTGGCGGGCATGTACGCAACGGCGCGGGCGAAAGAAGTGTTTCTCAAAGTGCTAAATAAATTCATAAACGTGCTAATCAACGATTTCTTCGTCTCGTCGACTGATGAACATTGTTGTACGGAATGCACACTACCACTGGGCTCGGGTTCACGAGGCATTTCGACCACAGAATAACTTCGCTTATGTTGTTTTACCATCAAATCGAAGTTAAACTAAAAGTAGGAGCGTGTACACCCTCGATGTGGCCTATCGGCACAGCACGCACACTCAGTATGCCCTTTTGGATGACGAATTGGGCAGAGGCGGCGTGCCTCAACGCACGGAATAAGATCCGGTGTTCAAAAATCCCGGCGCAAAAAAAAAAATACAAGAGAAACGAAAGAAAAAACGCGACTCTCCTCAAGCGGCTGCTCTAAAAGGGACGAAGCGAAAAAAAAATGCCCTTGACCTTCGAATGGCGGCGATAAGAGAGGAACCATCGCACGCATGCGCGCGCGGAGGGGAAAAAAGAAAGCAAAAAGAAAGAAACGCCGGAAGAGAGCCGCGAGAAACGCGAGAAGTTCCGAAATGACAGCGAATACTACCGCAGGCTGGCCCCAGCGGCGTGCGTGAGGGATAGCGAAGCGAAGCCGTCATGGGATAACGTCGGTTTTGTGAAGGACGCCTTTCAACTACCCTGCTATGCGTCGATCATGTGTGCACATTTCATGCCGGCAGCCTTACTGTGTTCTCGTCGCGGGACGTGAAATGTGTGGTTTGACGACAGTGCAACATGCACTGCGTGTGCAATGGTGTGGCAATGGCCCGGTGACTCAAGCGAGCAGCAGCTGATGGGCGCGCCGCGTTCGCAGCACATTCAGGAACACAAGTGGTACGTAATACTAATGTTTCCTCTGTTTGCGCGACCTTGTCGCTTGGGCAGCAGTAGGTGCTGTTCTGCATATTGCGTCGCGTCAAAAGTGCAATGAAAAGCGAAAAAAGAAAGGCCATTAAGCTCACATATCAACGATGTGTGATACGTGTTTCGAATTGGCTGACCGCTTGGCGTGGCCAGGCAATTCAAGCGAGTGCGCCTTAAAACTGAATGTTTGTACGACATAATTTCCTTGCTTGCGATAAAGCATGAATGAAGCAGTGCTTCCAGGGAGTATACACTGAAGCAACAAAAAAAAAAGACAGCTGTTATCACGCTGTCATGTGGTAAAACGTGCATTAATGCCAGATTTGTTTTCTATTTATTCTGTTGTCATGCGCAGATTATGAGCAAGTAAGAATACTTTTTGACAACAATTTTGCCTTGGGCACTTTGTCCGTCTCCTACACAAAAAGTTAAATTGCATATCAAGGCGCATTGACATCATGAGCTTGTATACATTTAGCTAGAAAGAATAAGTCATGTTAATGACACATTATGATGGCCATATGATGTGTAAGACATGTGCTTAGTTACAGTGTGTTTGCTGAAGCACATGCATTTTATGGTATGGTCACTTCATTAGTCACATATCAGCACTAGAACTTGCCAAGGTTACATGTGCATAATTATGGAATTTAGGAGATGTGTCACTTGTGCAAGGCTAATTTAATCACATTGATATAAATCAGTTGAATATGTTGAACCTCGTATTGAATCACCTTGTTCCTTCCATCTGGTTATTTTGTTTTACTTTTATTGCCATAGTGTTTATGATCAGCACACAGTATTCTGACTGTTGACACAATTTCTGACAAGGTAAACAGGCTGGTACTTTGTCCACGTCTTCTATTGTCGTCATTACAAGTGCACTGTTTAATTTTGCCATGAATCAGTACCAAGTCGCCCAATCTTCAGTCCTAAACAGAACAGCTGTGGTTGATGAAGAAGCTAGTGTTGCATGTGTTGTAAGTGATAACTGTTGGTGCGTAACGTCCCAAAACCACCATACGATTATGAGAGACTCCTTAGTGGAGGACTTCGGAAAGTTGAACCGCCTGGGGCTCTTTAACACGCACCTAAAGCTAAGTACGTGGGCCTCAAGCAGTTACGCCTCCATTGAAATCCGTTTAACTCCAAGGTTAATCATACTAAAATTTGCACCCCTTTACACTACAATGCTAACTTCACTGACAGCTAAAACTACTTGAATGATGGTACACAGGAAAAAAGTACACTTCTGGTGCTGTTTCGCATTTCATTGCAGTTGTGTACTTTTTGCGCTCTGTAGTTTAAGTGAAAAGTTCACAAGAAACTACTTAGCATCATCTCACTATTGCATTTGTTTTGTGTTCTGGTTAAAGGTCTGCAATAGTATAGTCAAGTGTGAGTCTTTGCCAAGACATTCATATTTCTGGGTATGGAAAGCTTAATGAACTTCTATTATTTTCAGGAAGACATTTCTGGCAAAGCTGCAAGACTTGCTCACCCACTTGTTTGTGTACAAGACACTGTATTTTGGGAACACTCCCCTGTGCCTCACTCTACACTAACGAGGACCTGAAGTGTAATGCAAACCCCACAGAAAGATATACACACTTAGTGCGAAAAAAATTACAAAAATAAAGAACCATGCACTCACAGAATGAGTATGAACGGGACTAAAAACACCATACACGTGTTAAATTTCAGTTGCTAATACTGTGTTGTCCTGTTCCCTTCATTTCTATTTCTATTTGTGTTGCTGTTTTGTTTTCACACTTTAACTATGAACTCAATTCCTGACTGCTTTACAGGCTCTATAGATTCGTGGTCAAATTCTATTCAACCGCATCCAATATGCCAAGCCACCAGCCACTACTTGTAGGAAATTTTTAATTTTAGGCATGTGATTGCCTAATTTCAAGTTGACTTTGCAGCCATGGTAGTGGTATTAACTTTCAATGTGGTAATTATGCACGTGCCATGAAGTGAGGAATTAAAGATGAAGAACTTTTTAGGTTGCAGATGACAGTGGCTGGCATGGGAATATTGTAAACATAGCTGTAGTAATTATGTATAATAGAAGTATTGGTATATTGCAGTTGTGTGATAATGGCGACAAATTCCCAAGTATATTTCTAGAACACTGCGTTCATTTTCAGATATTTGTGAGTATGTATGTGCAGCCATATATGAATGCAATGTTGTCATTTTGCTGGCATGGCTGAACGCCTTTACTAATTGTGGTAAGTGGATCTACAATCAACACCACAGGTCTATTTTGGACTTTTCTGCAGAAAACCGAACTGTATGATGATGTATGACATGTTTTGATGCCATAGGGCAAACTAATTGAATTAAAATCTACAACGTGCCTCCCTGCATGGTTGCATATTTCTTAAAAGTAATGCTAGCCTTATTGTACTAACTTATTTGCTTTCATGCATAGCTCGGCACACTCACTCATGAGTGCACTCAACTCACACTCACTCACACTCATTTTAACGTGGTGAGTTGAGTATGAGTGAGTACTCATGTGTGTGAGTGGACGTGAGTGAGAACTCATGCTTGTGAGTGGTCGTGAGCGTGAACGTGAGTGAGTACTCATGAGTGTGAGTGGACGTGAGTGTGAACGTGAGTGAGTGCGAAGGCTGAAAAAATTGTGGTGAGTGAGTTTGAGTGAGTACTCCCTTAAAGTGCCGACCTATGCAAGGCTTCATGTGCAGGCTGACACCAAGATCCTTGTAGATCCCATTTCTCTGGATTGTGTTTACATACTAGCACTGTGAAGTGCACATGTCAGTGTGCATTATGATGAGATTTGCCACACTACTTTCATCTTGCTTTACTGTTGTGAATTATATATAGTGCTTGGGGTGTACTGTATACGTTCTTAGTGTTTTGTATTGGGTGTAGGTTCTGTGCAAGAAGATGGAAATATACATATGCGTACACTGACATGAGAACTGCTACTGTTTTGATTCCAATAAAATATTGCGGACACTGTTTTTCTTATCATTCTTATCACAGCTGTTTCGTTGAAGAAGAATTTTTCTATCGGCACGACACGACGAACCGAATAGTTCGAAGCTGAAGGTGTTTACCTTGGCCATCGTGACGCGCCTCAGTTTATGTACTGGCCTTGCGAAAGCGCTAACACATGCCTATGCTACGAGAACAAAAGTTTGAGGTGTCGCCGACGGGTTAGTAGCCGCTTCGTAGATATATACCCCCGTGAAAAAGTGCGCAAGCTAGTGGTGGCGCTGTGGTGCAATGGGTATGATGTTTGCTTTCAGTGCGTGTGGTCGCGAGTTCGATTCCTGTGTCGTGCATGCTTGTATGCATATGTCATGTATGTGCATGAATACATCAATGTCCATTTTCTAGTATGTCCTAGCTATGAATAGTTGCAAGAAATGTCTCTAAAACGCTAGTGTAGTGCCTGAAATAACTTTTTTTTTCTCGCCCTCTCTCGGGCCGCGTGTAAAGGGGCGTTTTAAAAGCTCTCAAAAGAAGCAGAAAAACTTCCAATGAACTCCGTTCAAGCCCCCGAAATGAGTTAAATAAAAACACCAAAGTTACCTCCTTAATTCCCTCTTTTGACTCCGTTTACTTTGTAAACAAACCTTGTTAAGCCTTCTGCACCGCAAATCGACAGTGTATCTCGAAAACGGAGCTGTTTTATCGGCAGTATACGCTTAGCGAAGCCTCATTACTCAAATCTAAATCAAATACCAGCATTATTTGGGAATGAATGAGTTTATTAATGCAGGCCGACGGCTAGAAAGATTCGAAGTGGACGGCTGTCGCTTCAACAGGCACCGCCATCTTGCCCTGCGTACCCCCCCTAGAACCTCCTTTGGTAGGGGGGTTTTGCGTAGTACCTTTAGGATGCAAGTTAAGAGCCGGGCCCAAAACTCCCTAAAAAGGCTCAAACCCGTTTGCTGTGTGGTATGCGCGCGCGCACGTATGTGCCTGTGTGCGAGCGTGCGCGCTCGTGTGCGTGTGTGTAATTGAGTAACGAGTGGGTCATTAAATGCTCCAACCCATTATTAAAGCCTCAGGTATAATTCTTCATCGTCGTCAGCCACAGTCTCAACAAAGTTCACATAATGCCTTAGTAGTGTTTAGCGGGTACCACGCTTTTCCGAAGAATGACGAATAATGGCATAGTGGACGCTTCCCCGCCACACCAAAGTTATGATGATTAATGGCGTAATGGGTAGCATGCAAGTGTGCTTGTAGTAGTTGCTCCAATAGTGTTTAAAAAAGGCTCTAGAAAGGCCGCTCTTCCGCCATTCGCAATGACTGTGCTGTGTGTTCCGCGCAGGCCTGGCGGTTTCTTTATCGTTATTGACTTCCTTGCGAGAGCTATACTTGGCGGTGATAATTTCAACGAAAACAGTATACATTTTCGGAATGTCTATCTTCTAGTTGCGCAAGGCACGTCATCTCGAATAAAGCGTGTGCATCTTGGCACGCGCAACAATCAATAAAACGGTAAGAGTGAAAAGGCGCAGAGGGGCTTTCGAGAATCGATTCAATTGTTGGCATGAGAGATGTAGCCACCTTAAGACTTCGACACCATTCAGGTCTATGAATAATAATAAGTATGCTTTCTCTGGAATGCGAAATTACTTGGATATTCAAGGAACATTTTATGTATATTTGTGAAGCATAGGGCAACGTCGAAAGTAGTGCCCGCATATACTTTTTAAATTAGAAAGCAGATACCCCTTGATGACTGTGTTGGTACAAGGAGACGGACATACGACGAATGTTTTCCGTGCAATGTCTTGCTCTGCGTTTACACTGTTTCTTTCACTGAACATTTATGGGGTATCGTAAAACAGTAGTGATATTTTCAGAGTAGCTATGGGTATATAAATCAGTGGCCTAGAGAGTCAAAGATCTGTGAAAAATGTGAAGCTGAAGAAGCTAGCACACATTTTTGCGTAAGTGTTTCATAAATGTTGCAAGGAAATTCGTTCAGCTCGCATGTTTGTGCTCCCTTCTACAATTGCCGAAGTTCATAATTAACGCCCAAGATATAAAATTTACCAAGCCGTAGTCAGGTACAAGCGCAGTGTCTTGCGTCACACCAATTTTCGTTTATAACCTCTCGATACACCGGCGTTGATGTTTCTATTATGCTTCGCTATTATGTGCGTCTGTGTATTGTGCGCGCGTGTGCGTGCGCAGTGACCTAATGTATATGCGATCCGCAATGAGTAAAGGACACATAGGAGAAGAAGAAGGAGGAAAGCAGGGAAGGGCAGTGTGGTCAAGCAGACATGCGCTCACTTCGCTACCCTGCGCCGAAGTGAGGGGATTGAGGTATCAAAAGAAAGGAAGAAGAAGAAGGAAGGTATATCAGGGTGCATGTGCGCATACATGCCTGCATGAGATCGTTTAGCCTTTGTGGGCTCTTTAAGTGTCTCGTAGATCAGTCTGTCAGATTCTTTTCATTTTCCTGCTGTGCTACAGTCATGTTAGTTGCGTGTGTCAAAAACTGAAAACTGCCCATTTTTGAGCATCTCTTTCTTACAGAATTGATAAATTTTATAGCACTTAGGATAGTGAATAGTTCAGCTGTTGTGGACAATGTCATGCGCGATAACTTAAATAAATAATTTAAATTAATATGCAGCAGAATAAATGCTGAAGTTGAAGTATTTGGTTCACTGGAGCCATCTATATAGATATATATTCAAAAACCCTTCGATGGAGGCAAGATGCAAGAATTTGGGGGAGGTTGTCACTACTGACCGTTGTTCAGGGAGGTTTCTCTTGCCACAATGTAGCAACATTCTAGGCTCGATTTGAAATGCCTTCGTTGTGGAGCCATATGACTCCCAAAGAACCAGCAGAATGCGCCAGAACACCCGTTCTTGAGCTCTCGTTGGTCCATGTTCCCCTGAAATGTTTCAACTAGGAAAATACTTCACAATAGCCAGTTGGGCTTAAACCCATAAATTGTTTTTTTTAAGTATCGTCCAGAGAGGTAGCGGATTCACTTACCTTTGTATATGTAGTTTCTCTGAACCGAACTACAGTGATCATTGAATGAGTAAACTTTATTTAAAACAATTCCAGCAGTTTCATTTAGGTGAGGCGGGAGAAGAGAAGATTATCTTCTGTCACGTCCCACCCATCGTCGCTGAAGATAGCGAAGTCGGAAATGTTTATCCCATTAAAAGATATGAGTACAAAGACTGGCGGGACTATACATAAACGAAATGTTATAATGCAGTGACATTAGCACACCGTTAAGTTGAGAAAAATATTCTGTATGCAACGTCTCTGGGTTACATCAACCGTTATTGACAGGCACAAGTTACTGCTCATGTTCAAGGCCCAAGTTACTGGACAAAGCACATGACAGGCAGACGTTACTGCTCACTTAACATACACGGGTTCAGAAATGAACTCAACAAAGTGGAAGTACGGAAGATAAGACAAAAAAAATAAAATAACAAAGCACGAAATAAAAAAAAAGGCATGGCTGTTCTGCATGCATGTTCTGGAGGAAAAACGTATCCCCAGGAGCAGACTCTGCTGTGCAAGGAAGAGTAAAGAACTGTTGGACGCACGATCTACAGAAGCGAATATATCCGAACTACTACTGAAAAGACATGGAAATACAATATGGAAAGCTCGAGTGAAGCAGCACTTATGTGGTCGTCACTTATTCTCATTGGATATTCCGTATGCATCGCTGGAGATGAACGGAAGCTGTAAAAGTTGTCTGCAGAGAGTTATACATGTCGTTTCGCATGCGTCCATCAAAATAGGAAACGATTTTTTTAGACTAAGGCCTGAGAACAGCATGAATGCTAGATATCTTTGGAAGAAGCCATTTTAGCAAGGTTATGAGGATTTTTGTCAGTGCTATGCGGTTCCTCGTCTACTGTTACTACTTGGTCAATGCGTGCCATGACCTTTTATTAACACAAAATTGAATGCAGGTGTTTGTTAATACAAGGGCTCGAATTAAACAAGTACTAAGCAGGGGAAGCTCCATAGCATGGAGGTGTCAGCGAAGCCGTCTACGAGAGACCATCGAAGGTATAGCATGCAAGCATGCGATGAGAATGCACTGACGTGAGATGGGTAGTGCTGTTTTATTTACGGTAAACCTGCAATAGCGGTGAAACTCATTTCCAGTGTTCAAGATCCAACATCTTGCAGTAAAACTATTTTTCGCTGCTGGCACGCCGGAAAAGCTCGTTTTGTGCTTAGCACCACCCTCGGAAAATCCCTATCTGGTTGTTTAGTTTTTTTCACACGAGTCAACTAAGGAAGCGGCTGTCTACATTATAGAAGTCGTGGGCTCTTCAATACGGGAAAGAGTTTTTGAGTCTGACCGATTTCGACTGTGTAGGATGGTAGCCAGTCTGAGTCTGAGACCAGCTGAGCAGAATATTGACGATATCGAGTCCAGGTGAGGCCGACAGAACACAAATTTAGTGAGTTTGAGTAGGAGTGAGTCCGCCTTACAAATTTTGGTGAGTCTGTGTATCAGTTAACACGAAGCGAAATATATAAACCTGAATGAGTTCCTCTTTATTTCTTTGACTCACGCCCATCTTGCCTGCTTTCGTCACCTGCACACGTTGTGTTTCGCAGCCATCCCTGCCTTTCAGCGTTTCCAATAAGGCACCGGAGTCGTCTGTTTCCTGACAAAGCTCTCGCTGGGCATCAGCAGCAAGCAAGCCGTCTTTTGTCTCCGGATCATTTCTATTCATTCCAAGTGCCTTCTTCACGGAGTTGGAGAACTAGACTATTCTTGGTTTCAGACTATTCTTGGTTGCACTAACATCCGTCTGTTCGTCTCGCATTTTTTTCGCTTTCTTGCTTTTTGTTCCACATTGCCCGCAGCGCATAATCCGCGCCAGTCATTCTCGTCTTTTGCAAGCACTCCTTTATGCTTTGAGCCTCCTATTTTGCCAACTTCCTTGAAGAATGGGTGATATAAGTGCTCAGTAAGCACATTTCCTGCTTTTATTGCTCTCACCTCCTTCAGACTTCCGTGATCAGCCATGCTTTCTTTTACGTGCTTACAGCTGCTGAAATTTCCCCTCACTGAAGTGAGAGGAATCGCTTTGTCTCGCTAATATAAGGCTTACGTGTCACCTTTCTGCACATTACGCAGTGAAATTGTCCATATTTATGGCACGGACTTTATTCGAGCAGAATCCTAACTGACAAAGTATTTGCATAAAAGCGTTAGTTTCTTGCGGTCCGTCTAGATCCCGAGCCGTAACAAGATCAACTACTACGATGCCTTAGTCGCTGTGAGTGCGAAACTTTGCGAAATCAGCGAATCAATTGATATTGCCACTGTATTCGAACTTGAAGAACATTCGAAACTCTTACATGATATTTTTTTTCTGCAGACAGGTTTGCCTGAACAGTACGCCGTCAACATCCATTGCTAACATAGTTAGATGGAAACCGTTTTACCAGAAGCTCAAAAAAGCGAGGTCTGGAGTGTATGTCATAAGTGCTCAAGCAGCAAGCTGATGTAATTTCGCTAGCTCCGTTAAAAGAACTTGTGCTCAATGCTGTGTTTTTTTAAAGTAGTGTTGACATTTTCACCAGTCTGAAATAAATGATATTTTGTTTCTTTGTAGCGAAAGCATGAGAAATATCAAGAGCTCTGCGCGTCTCTAATCAATTTTCAAAGAATAAAATCAAATATAATGAGAAATGTACCACTTCTTTTTTTCAGTAACTTCTCGACTGTCCATATTCACATGCTTTGTTTCGCGTCTGCTTGTCGAAAGCTCTAATTTTGACGAACTGCGTACTCAAGTCACATACGAAATAGTGCACATGGCTTTCGTCAGCAATCCAGCATATAAATAATTAACTCGTCGTTGTCCAGCAGAGATATATTCTAATGAATACTAAGAGCGTCTGAACCTAAGACACAAGGCCTTTAGAGAGATATGCGTGCGTAGGGAAGTATTTTAGCTCTATCTGAACCTTTAATGGTATGCTAAGTCTAGCGTCAGTACTTAAGAGGCCGCCTTTGTCTACATCTCTTCATGAATTGATAGATGTAGACTCTGATCCTTAAGCAACCTGGCGGACCTGTTTCCCTCACTGTACGAGTAGAATGGCTCCTTGGAACGACACTATGGTATATGTGCGACAGTCAGTAGAGCAGATCCATAGGTCGTGCTGGTCATCACTTTCTCAAATAAAGTCCGCCTTGGTGGAACAGTGACTAAGGTGCTCGGCTGCTGACCCAAAGGTCGCGGGTTCAATCCCGGCCGCGGCGGTCGCATTTTGATGGAGGCGAAATGGTAGAGGCCCGTGTACTGTGCGATGTCAGTGCACGTTAAAGAACACCAGATGGTCAAAATTTCCGGAGCCCTCCACTACGGCGTCTCTCATATCATGTCGTGGTTTTGGGACGTTAAACCCCAGATATTAAAAAAAAATTTTAAATTTCTTAAATAAAATGGTTAAGCAACATATGGAGTTAATTTTAAATTATTTAATTTCATGTCCTAGTAGCTACTCTGCAGTGAAAAAGGCAAAAAATAATGGCATCTAAGCTTTCTTTTTCCTTCATTATCTGTTGGATTCGTTTGGTTCTGTCTAAGAAACAAATGAGCGCCCCAACAAGAACCACTTTTTTCGATATAAATATATATATATGTAGAATACAGAGACGTAAAACGTGATGTTGGTAATTCATGAAAAACAGCAAATAATCAAAGCCAGGCACACAGGTACACCGAACTGGTGTTGGCTACACTGCTCTAAACTGATGGCCCGTACGTAACGATAAAAGATCTATTCTAAACGAAGAGGTGCGGCTAGCTTCCTCGACATCTTTATGAAGAAGACTCACAGGGTTTGTCATTCATTCATTTAAGACGACTGGAAGGCGAAATCCATCTTCTTTTTTTCTCTCAGCCGATGTATTGATGCTGCCCCGCTACACATCGCAAGCTTTCTGCCCCTAAAGTGGTTCGCACTGCCTCCAAGATCACCTCACTTGGTTTTGAATTCGCCTCCGTGATCGGACCACGTTTTGACCAAGCTACGATGCGATGTGATGGACGTCATCATGTCAATTTAGCCACCTTGACGTCAGAATGGCGTCACAAATTTTCGCGATCTGTGACGTCGTCGTTACGTCATATGGTGACAACATCTCGTGGTAATAATTTTTTCGCATCAGTCCTCTCCGACTCCAAGGGTCACGATTGGCCGCCGACGCGGGACACAGATGGTCCAATTTCGCGTTAGATGAGGCATCTAAGGCTTTCGACTGAAAATCTAGACAGCATTAACTTCTCGCGCGCTTGTTACTCCTCTCGTGCGCGCTGACCTCATTAGCCAACACGTTGTTTTTATGTGTGGCGTGACACTTTACATGCTGACAAATGCCCACTTGCTGGCTGTTCGAGCATTTATGAAGAAATATTCGCGCGGGGCTTCCTTTATTTGCGTCTTTGGACAAGCATATTAGCACTGTGAATGCTAGGGCACTGACCGCATTGTGGGTGCAGAAGCACATTTTTGCACGCATAGTCGAAGATGCCTCAGAAAAAATAACTTATGCGACAACACAGGTCCACCTTCATTTATAGAGAACTACCATGCGATTTGTAGAGTCGAGAAACTGCACTGTATATGCAGAAATCTGTGCATGTTTTGTTATTTCTCGGCAAAGATAAGTGCGTGTGGGCGACAGCCATACGGGACCGTCTTTAATGAGTCAAGCAGCGTCTTTCTCGGCGCCGACAAGAAACGCATCGCCAGGTGGTGCTGGACAAGACGGGTGGATGTCAGCGCAAATATATGATAAACATTTTTTTCGGTGAAGACGAAGGAAACACACAAAAGTCTTGTTGCCTGCGTTTTCTTCATCGCCACCCCCTTTTCATTTGTTGTTTCTTTCCTTCTTTCTCTTTTGTTATGTCTACTTCATACCCTAGACTCCCTTGCAGAAGTCAGCAGTGACTATTTATGGTCCTCGTGTGTATCAGAATCCTTCTAAGTGCTGTGAGTACTGTACGGTATTTTTTCTTTCGCCCTCAGTAGAATCAACCTGCGCTCGTATTCCTGTCGTCACAGTGTGCACTGGCAGGTGATCACTTTCCTCTCCTGCTTGAACTTCCGTCAGAGTCACAACAACTGAACACAATAGCGCAATCGATCAAAACTACATAGTACACAAGCAAGTATTACATGAAAACTTTCCTGATTCAACGTTTTAAAAGACACGGGAGACAAGAATGTAAGAAGCAGTCTCACTGTTAATAGTCGTTTGTAATGTATTAGTTGTAAGTGTACGGTTTCTGTAGCTTCGCGGATGTTTGTGCTTTCTATGAGATCCATGAAACTTGTGGCTCTTCTTGAAGAATACATTGAGCGGAATTAGATCACAAAAGACACTCGACCTTCTAGCAACGAATAAATACAGGTTTGTACTTGATCTTTGTGGCCAAACGTGACCAAATAGCATTCGCTTCAGGCACATTTGAATTAGAAAATGTACTTCCTGCGAGCACACTACATGCGGTAACACAGACCAATGGCTCAATACCTGGTGCGCATATCTATCATTAGTCGGATACACTCACTACTTAGGGGGTTCGTAACATTGCAAGGTAGGGTATACGCAGCCACTTGAAAAGCGTCTTGCATGCCACATAACAGCATGTTGCCAAATGAGAGTTCAATATGACTTAGGTTATATCTGAATACGCATAGATTCCACATGATCTAGGAAACATCTCCCCTGAGCTGCGCAGCAGTGAGCGCAAACTGCCTTGCACTTTGAGCATGTGCTGAAGCAACTCCAGCAGTACTGATAGATAAAATACGGGGACAGTTTCAAACAAGAGGGGAAAAAAGTTAGAAAGCAGGAAACGTTCTTTTCCACGCGACTTTATAAGAAGGAGTTTTTGATGTCTTTGAAAGACGCTAGGTGCATAGCATGCACTGTTTTCCGGGATTAGATTTGCCCTTTGGAGCTTTTTGGCTGCTGCCTTGAACTTCTGATGAATTTCTGCACATTTACTTATAAAAAAAGCGTCATCGCTACCTGACGTGTATAGTGGTTCTTCGTGAGTACAACTGATGAAGATAATATGTAGCGAAGGAAGACAGTGAAACAAGTCTAAAACAGATCGTCATGTGGAGCCTGTAGAGACACTCTATTTCATTCGTGCCATCAACGAGGGACAAGGCTTCATAAAAAAGTGACACAGCAACATACATGCAATAGTTCATGCGAAACTGTTCTTGGGAGTTCCCGTGGACCACAGATTCAAGACGAACTTTGACGCTAGAAAAACCAACTTGGTTCAGTTCATTTTTACTGCTGTATAAAAAACTTCGAGGGACCACTGTGGCGTGGGGGTCTTTCCACTTTAATAGCTGTTTTAACTTCTCCCTCAGTTCTTGTTATTCTACTTCACACTCTTTATTTATCGACTTATGGGTTGGCTGCGAGTAGTGGGCCTCAGGGACGTCGACATTACTGAGATAACACACAAGAACAGTGGAAAGTCCCCCGTGTTGTTATCAAATCTGAGCGCTCGATTCTTTTATCAAAACAGTGATCAGAATACCTACGTTCGCGCTTATTATTTTTGCTTCAATAAATCTCTCTACTGTTTACTTTGAAGGGTCGAAAAGTGGTAACGGGCTTTAATGCGGAAGTTCACGCCGATTGTGCAATTTATAGGAGCAAATAAATGGATTGTAGATCGTAATCTTGGCGGCGAAAGTGCAAGCCTTTCGACGAGATTGAAGCACTTCCCCGAACGGTTATGTCGGGGCCGACGCAGCCCTTTCGTGGAGACCCATTGCTTCTAGAACACGTTCGCCGTAATGTGTTGTTGTAACTCCAGTGTTTGCTGTTGCAGCAGTTTTAGTGGTAGTGGTTGCACTTGCAGTGGTACGTCTGCTTTTCGTTGGGGCAGTTACTCGTTACGTGCGCCTATTTGACCCCGTCTATGTGCTCTAACAACGCCAAATGCTCTTGCAAGATATTACCAGAAAGCCGACAGGGACACCCTCTGTACTCAGATTTGGTTGCTAAACTTGTTGGAAGTATAGAAAGATGGTGGCAACCAATTTATACTTTTCGCTTCTCCAAAAATAAATTTTTACACACTGAACTGCAGGAGGTTATCGAAAGATTTTTCAAATTACACACTTTTCTAGAATTGCTCATGTTTAATTCTACGTAAAACGAACCAACGTTGCGAAATGAGACCCAAATGTTTTATTTTATGTGCATGTTGCACCAGGTCCGCAACATTTCCTATAATTGACAGTCTTATGGTTGCGCATTGTCACCGATATGGTGACCTCAATTTTCGTCACTAAAGTGTTCCTCTTATCTTCTGGCACAATACAGCGCAAAAAAAATACTCAATGGACGGAAGCAACACAAACGATGACGGCCGTTGTGTATTTTATTTTCCTTCCGTCCGTTGTGTACTTTTTTTGTGCTGTAGTGTGCCATAAGTATGTACCAACAAGCCAAACTCGCCACTTTAATCCTTCTATTTTCCTTAACCCAAAGTGATTGGATGCTAATACACTGTGTGTTCAATTGAGTGCCTGCTATGAGTGAAGCCTGTGGCGTCAGACTGTGATAGCTCTAGTGCAACACCATCGCAATTAGGCGGCAAAAGACGTACAAGAATGAGCGAAAAATTACTTAATTCGAAGTGAAGTGATAGAATGGGAAAAATACCTCTCACATTATTTTAGTCCGTATTCAAGCATATTTAAACATACTTTAGTTGTTCTAAACACCCTACTACACGCTTCTCTCGTTTTGGTGGCTTTAAGGTGAATGAGTTGCAGAACTCCTATTAGATGTTTTAATGCAATAATAAATGTTTCTCAAAACGAAAAATTAGAGGCCATCAGCCAAAATCTCATGTCGTTGAATAAAGTACAATTACAAACAGCCGATGATGACGGTACTCGCAATTTTGTTTAACGTGATTAGTATTTCTGTCTTTTACGCCGGGCAGCACTCGTCCTAGCCGGCTAAAGTTATCACGTGAACTCTGTAAGCCACTTCGAGCATGTGAAACCTAATCTGTTTCTCATGAAGAAATATTGTAAACTACTTTTAAGAGGTTGGGGCGACTTGGAGGTTCTAACTTAGATGGTTATGAATTTCTGGAGGTTGGGCATTAAATCAACACTAAACACAAGCAACTCAAATATCTTGTATCTGAGCCCTTTCAAACGGTAAGACGTGCTGACGAAATGGGGTGCCATAATGGGATAGTTCGTTTTGCCTCATGATGGTGATTGTAGGTCGAACCAAAGCCAATACGCTAAGGAAGAGGCGCATCAAGTCTCTTGCTTCGTAGTCGTCAAATTCGCCACAGCTGTCACTTCACGCTGCTGACGTACAATTGACCACGTTCACTGCAAACACCAATAAAGAAATTACAAAAATATGTGAAAGATAATGCTAATCACTAACTGAGCATGCGGGTTAAATTTTTTCGATTAAAAAGAGTGACAAAGCGATGTGTTGGGCTAGATGGTTTCTAGCTTCCATGTTTACAGCGCGAGACGACACCACAGAAAGGAAGGCATACAAGACACACACCGCGCTCTGTGTGCCTTGTGTGCCTTCTTTTCTGTGGTGTCGTCTCGCGCTGTAAATATGGAGGCTAAAAAAGGTGATCCTCAACCACTTAGTTTCTCTGAACATGAACAATCTAGCTCCATTTTGCTGATAATGTCATCTTGCAATATTTCATCGGTGTGAGCGAGAACTGTGCACGCGAAAACGTGATGCTAGAAAAGCGTTGGCCATATATTTCAAACTTCCCCAGCAACGAGTACGTTTCTGTCGACGTGTTTATTAAATGCGAAGCATTTCTTAGCGAACTTCGGCGACTTTGAGCGTATCTATCTATCTATCTATCTATCTATCTATCTATCTATCTATCTATCTATCTATCTATCTATCTATCTATCTATCTATCTATCTATCTATCTATCTATCTATCTATCTATCTATCTATCTATCTATCTATCTATCTATCTATCTATCTATCTATCTATCTATCTATCTATCTATCTATCTATCTATCTATCTATCTATCTATCTATCTATCTATCTATCTATCTATCTATCTATCTATCTATCTATATATATAGCCGCTTACGACTTTCTGCTCTCCTGGCCGTATCGTTAATGGGATTTGTACCAAATTTGATATGGCATAACATGACTGTATGACGAACATAAATGGCTGGTCACATCATGAAAATCATGACTAACTTGTCATGAAAAGTATGATTTACATGCCACGCTCATAGCGCGCTCGCGGCCGTTTTGTTAGCTTGATATACACCAAATTTGGTATTGAGTGAATGACTGTATGACGAACGTAAATGACTAGTCGTAATATGGAAATCATGAAATGTCATGAGCGACATGACTTGCATGCCACGCTCATGGCGCGCTCGCGGCCGTTTCGTTAGCTTGAGATACACCAAATTTGGTATTGAGTGATATGACTATATAACGAACATAAGTGGCAGGTGGTAAAATGAAAATCTTGGCATGCATGTAATCTACAATGCCATTTACATACCACGCTCATGGTGCGCTTCCGTCCAGTTCGCTAGCTTGACATATTCCAAAATTGGTATATCGCGACGTGACTGTATGACGAACACAAATGACCGGTCGTAACATGTAAAACATGACATGTAAATTATGTAAAGCATGATTTGCTCCTTCCTGGCTGCTTCGCATTACATCGATTCCCACAGTGCGTGGGATCTGCCGGCTTTGCTTCCTTGCGTCTTTCAGTCCTTTTTTTTCTTCGTTCTTTTACGATTCCAATATCGCTCGTTTGCCGCATTCGGATAAGAAATGATTGAACGAGTTCCTTCTGTTTTTTTTTCAGATAATATCTAGCTCGATGCCAGTGTAAAACACAGCCCTGAAGTAGCGCCCAAAATTTGATTATTCCGATTAGGGTAGGCTCCACACTTACTCTTGTCTATATCTTGTGCGCAGGTACGTGCTGCTATGTACACTCACGTCTTCCATGTGCTTCCATTTTTCTGCCTATTCTCTCAACTTTCTCTTTCAAGCTTGAAATATTCTCCCTTAATCTACTGCGAAAGATCGTCAAGCTCTCGTAAAACGTCTGTTGTTTCTGCAAAGTGCTTCGTCACTCCCTTTATTTTTTTTTAACTGCAGCTCCTTACTATCGTCTGTTACATTCACCGGCGTATCAATTTCCACCGCGAAGGGCCCGTCCTCTTATTGTTTTCATCTTTTCTTGTGCGATTTATTTCAGAGGAGCGTATCAATTACCTTTGCTCACTTTCACCCTCCCTAGCATATAGCTTCCCTCTTTCTCTTTCTCTCTTATTCATGCTCTTTTCTAGCATTGTTATAGCATTGTTATATAGCTTGCACTAATGCTACTCTGCAGCAGAGTGGCCGCGTTGTTTCTCATTCATTACCATACCGAGACCTTTTCATATTTCAAGTGATTTCTCTTAGTAATAATCCAGGCTGCCTTATGCCTACCTTGGCATTGTAATCTGCAATCAGTAGCGTATACTGTGTTATCGCCTTACTCATTAGAAATCCACGTATAATTAGAAACGTTAAACAATATGGTCGTCATGGCTCTATATAGGTGCGCAGGCTTGTACCACCTAAAATATGCAGCTTTTATTAAGATTATTTACAATGTTTGCTCCCCTCTCATTAATACTATAGAACTCTTATATGTTACCAGAAAAACACTCATTGATGAGAAACCCCACACCCATTTCTCTTTTGTCGACTAAGCCATCTTGGTTGCATCGAGTGCGAAAGGTAACGTGGAAGTCCACGACTTCCCTATATAGCGACCAACGTAAGAAATAACCGTATGTCTCCGGAAAAGAAGTTACTTGCTGGAGCGAACAGCGCTTGGCACAAAGTATTTTGCTTTGAAGGAACGTGAATCCACAGCACTCAGTAACAGCTGTAAAGCCACAGTCTTGTTCTCATTTTTTTTGGGGGGGCATACATCACAAAAAATTTCGACAAAAAATTGCTAGATAAGCAAACTGAGCAAAAAACAGCGCATGTATTTTTTCATGAGGAATAGGAAGTGCTTTTAATTAACATGTTCCCGATTCAAATAATAGAAAAAGGGCAAAATTCAGTTTGTTCTCGGTGGATCAATTTTTACTTTTTTAATATGACGAGAACATAGAAAATATTGAAATTTAAATAAAGAGAAAAAAAAATACAGTGCTTTGACACAACGAAGAAACGAATTCGGTTAATGGCCGTAGAAGGCAGCAAGATCACTCCCCATTGTATTTCATTTATTTCTTTTACCTTGCAACTGCGGTTCTGACAACAAAAATGCGGCTCATTGTGTCCACTTTAAAAACCGTATTCTGGTTTAAGCTCTTTCTTGATCTTTTTTATTAGCAGTTATTCTGCTCACATGTAGCCCAATTTTTGCAATGAGATGTCGTGCCTAGTCCGATGTATTTTTTCCAGGAGAGAAGCGTAGCAATTCTGACATTCACAGCACGAACAATTTCGGCAATAATTACACTTGCAGTCAAAATATTCAAACTGCTTTTTAAATTGTGAGCTCAAGAATACGTATTGCTGCAAGATTGAGCCGAAGAAGCAGTCAAATAATGTATGCCAAGTAGAAATGAAAAGAACGGGTAAATATTTTATATACATTACTTAAAAACTTTTGACGTGCATGTTGGTGTCTGCTATGAGTTTTCAAAAGGAGGACTGTAACAGAATAGGGCAATCTGATCAGCAATCATCAGGCGACATTATGGCACAGCTTCACCACGACTATTTCAATGAGCGTTGTTCTAAAACTTCGTGTTATTCAGACATGACATTAGAGCTTGCATTTTAGAATTTAGTAAGAATTTTCGCCCTAAGTATTGTGACTAAGATGGTTTTAGCATTGACATTTTCACAGGGAAGTGGGGGGGTGGGGTGAGTTCTGACTTAATTGGAGGAGGGTGCCTATTCCGCCACACATGTTTACTCATTCGAACGCACTGTGATCGGCCAAGTCCACTCGTCGGCAAAATTACAGGGGAATTGATAAGCATGTTTTTGATGATATTGGCGGCCGAGGATACGGCAGGGTGCATTGCGAAAACGGTTTGCTTCCCACCTGTACCCCCCATAAAGACGGCGGCCACAAACAGGCCGTTGTGAGCAGCACATCCTATTTACCATATTTATTACTCGCCTAGCAAGAACGACATGAGACTAGGCCTTACCAGCACATACTACTTGAGATAATGATATTAATGAGCAAAGCACATTTGATAAACGTAAGGTATAAAGTGCTGCATGCATTCGCGAGAGCGAGCATATGTGTGCGTGCGTGCGTGCGTACGTGCGTGTGCGTGTGTGTGTGTGTGCGTGCGTGTGCGTGTGTGTGTGTGTGTGTGTGTGTGTGTGTGAGTGAGTGAGTGAGTGAGTGTGTGTGTGTGTGTGTGTGTGTGTGTGTGTGTGTGTGTGTGTGTGTGTGTGTGTGAGAGAGAGAGAGAGAGAGCGACTGCACACTCTTTAGGGACGAGGGAACCGAAATAGATGATGACCGAAGTCGTTCAATTTACCGTCCAGCGCGGATTCTCACTGCTGTCTTGCAAAGAAGTCAGAACACAATAAAAAAAAAGAACTCAAAACAAGCGTGTGCGGCTTCGCAGTAGGGTTATTGGGTAAAGGGGAGAGGCAGAGAGGGACAGGTTCACTATTAAAAAAAGGATATGAAGCGACGCATGGCGTCCATATACTGGAGCTTTACGAAAAAGACAAAAAAAAAAGTATTTGACGGAACTAATCCAAGTAATCGTTGTTACCAGGAAAACCTCTAAGTCACCCTCTGCTAGAGCTTGATCACTGCCTGCATAAGCCTAAATCTTCGCCTGCCTCTGGCAGTTAAGGTTGGAGTCATCTGACCTCCGCTTTCAACGGTTCTTACTACGGCTCTAACTTCGTACGTCACAGCTTATCTGCCGCGATACGTTGCCTTTTCCGTATCGAACGCACAAATACCCGCCGGCCGCGCAGACACCATTTGGCGAGGTAAGCCATCCATAGGGATTAGTACGTACGGGATCCGCATTAATTACCCTGTGGCAGTAAAGCTGGGGGGGGATTGACAGAAGCTTCGTGTAATACTATGGTTGATATGCTTTAGTTTCAAGCTTGTTTAATTCACCACTAGCCCTTGATCTCACGATCACGTTAACACCACCACAGATAAAAGGGGAAACAGGAAGCAACATAGACAAGTAGTCACGTGAGACTCACTTTCACTGCAAATTGCAGACTACAGTGCTCGCAAGCAATATGAAAACGAAAGCACGAAATGAGGCTCTACGCCTGCTTCACAGCTCGACATTTTATCGACGAAGATGACAGACAGATGGCGAGAGGCTTTCCCGTCTGCCTGCGTTAACTTGACAAAGGAGAAGAAAAAAAAGCACTCGTGGACCAGATCTCGAAAGTAGGTCCCTCTGACACGCGGCTATTAGACGCTATGTAAGATTTGTGACTGCTGCCACTGCCGTTGTTGTGGTTGTTGAAGTTAACATGCCACCTCACTCAGCCACTTTCGCGTGTTGTATCGTAAGTACTGATATTTGCATTGACTTAGCGATTCACATTGCGAAAAAAAAAGGTGTACGTGCTTTCTTAAAGTCATTTTCGACCAATTTCTTTTCTACCTCTTGCTATGCTCCCTGCGCCACCATTTACAACGTAAAGATCTACGAAAAACACAATTGCAACGTCATTCGAGATGTGTTATGAAACGTGACAGAAAGAACAACGAGTTGCCCAGCAGCGCTTACCGATGAAATGCGAAGGTGTCATCGGAGTTGATCGAAATACCTACGCGGCTACTGAAGCAAGCTGAATCTGAACGGCAGCGCCATTCGGAATCTGGGATCACATTGCTTCTCCGGCATCCTTCTCACCAATATTGTGTTTTCTACCTAAACCGAAGTGGATACGCATAATGTTGGAGACGAGTTTATTTCGCTTCGCCTCTCATCCAAACTCCGCGTATCCCGAGGCTATCAATACTGCAACAGTGGACATATCACAGAAAGAAAGTAAGCCTGCAGTTTACTCGCCTGAATCTGTGTTCACTGATCAGCTCCGGTGCTTTCTATCCAAACTATGCAGCCTTCCGGTACTAAGTAATCAGTCTGACAAAGTACCTGCATAATATTTGCCGAGGGCTACTCGTTCACGCTGAGATCTGCAATAATTTAAGCGTACTATGGGAGTCGTTTTCAGTCCTACGTATATCACTACTAAGGATATCATTCCTGCGAATATCAGTCATACGAATATTCCAATGCGTTTGCGGTCTTCATTTCCCCCTAGCGAGCTCTTCATTGCTTGCTGCGGATTCAATATAATAAAATTGTTGGTGTTTAACGTCCCAAAACCAACATATGATTATATGAGAGACGCCGTAGTGGAGGGCTCCAGAAACTTCTACCTACTGGGGTCCTTCAACGTGCACCCAAATCTAAATACACGGCTTCCAAGCATTTGCGCCTCCATCGGGATTCGATCCCGGTATTCGGGCCGGGATTCGATCCCGTGACCTGCGGGTCAACAGTCAAGCACCAGAACCACTAGACCACCACGGCGGGTCTGCGAACGAATTCAGTCTGTGTCTCTGAATGCTCATCGTTAAATGACGAATTTCATGAAGACTCAGTCAATGAAAACAGAGCAACAAAAAGGAGAGTAAAAGAAATGTTTTCACCTTTCATCCTGGATGTGCCTTTCATTGAGAGACCCTCGGGGATGGCTCTGCGACGAGTATCCTTTCCGAACATTCTCACAGTCGCACCTGAGTGCATCTGAGGTACAGCCTGCAGTAGCTTCCCTTGGGAATAGTAGATGGCACCGTAAATAATGATTATGGGAGCGCAAAAACAAGCACTCGCTGATAACAACTTCATTATATATCGGACTAAGAAACCTGAACGTCCAGCGGCTTCTGAACGGCCTCGAAGAAGCCACCAGGAAGCGCAAATACTTTCATCTCTGCTTATGTTTCCTCGTCAGTATGATCCCATTACTTCCTATGTTTTCTTTTTTTCCGACCTTGGATGGCGGATTTTATTTCTTGATGTAGATCGGTCCATCGCCTACATAAGATACTGCAATGTACGAGTAATCCCCTAGAGAGCAAAAAGCACACGCAATCTCAAGGGAGTCTCCATCAGAGCGAGGAAAGCCTTTTAGGCTTTAGTCGCTGTTTTTTCTCAGCAGTAAAAAAAAAATACTCCCGAAAGAACTCGGAGAAAATGCTACGCTTGAAAAAATAAAACAGTCTCCCACACACAAGGACTAATTCTTTCGGTAGAGATCAAAGCTGTGGTAATGCAGGAATGTTAAATATAGGATGTTTTTATTCGTTGCTTCGCATTTTTTTGGAGATGAAGGATGCTGTTATCATTTTTACTGCTTCACTGGAATGCGACGCTTGTAGGTATTAGCGTGCGCGTTGTTATTTGGTACACGTTGTCATACACAAAAAAAACTTTTCAGCTACTAAAATTGGAGCCGAAAAGAGAATTCAAAGGTTAACACTTTTGGCCTTCCTTTGAACTGAAGTGCTTCGGGTTGTATACTTGTGCACTTAATTTGAAACCATGTCGATGCTCCTATATTCATGGATTGTGCGGCTTCATTGTGCTGTCGACATCAACACGCAGTCTATTTTGTTAAGAGTAGCTGAAGTTGAATTATTTGATTTCATTTATTGCCCTTTACGCACATTTCTAGTGCGATCCCTTTGTTAATATTACCACACTCAGGACATGTAAGCGGAAGTTCGCAATTGCCTTCTTGAATACAAAGAGTCTTGTAGAAGCGGCCCAGTGCATTGCACAAGAAAGAAAGTTAGGCTCAGTTAGCAGTTCTCGACTAATTTTCTGGGCTAGCAGCTCATGGTGAGCCAATTGGTCCATGTGCAGTCTCCGTTTTAGCTTGTTGGATGCTTCAAACGCTGACGTTAGTTCTTAAGTGCTGGTTCCGTACTGCGGCATAACGAGGTAAGTACACTCCTTAGGACACTAGACAACTAAAATAAAAGGATATGGAGGCACTCTGGTCAGAAACTTCGCAGATCTGTTTCATTTGAAAAGTACTGTATATCGGCTACATCTTTCTTATGTATGATTTTGCGCCGCAATTAGTACGCAAGTGTGATCGAAAAGTGTCGCAATTATTTGATTGCGTTGCTCAACGCTGGCCCATCAGCAAACACGCAGTCACTGTGTGATGTTCTTTACATGCTTGTAGTAAGCAGACGACGCCGCAAGTCGACTAAAAGTACTTTGTCTTGAATACGGTAGGCCCAATTTTTTGCAGCCGCATTCAACAACGTAATTTGTTAGCAAGGCTTGCTGCGGGGTTCTATTGGTTGTGGCGCTCTACTGCTTACCAGAAGGTCGCGTGATCAAATCCCGGTCGCGGCGGCCGCATTTTAGATGAAGGCGGAAATGCTCGAGACCAGTGAGCTTAGATTTAGGTGCCCGTTTAGGAACCCCGAGTAGTCGAAATTTCCAGAGCCAGCCACTACGGTGGCTCTTATAATCATATCGGGCTTTGGGACGTTAGACCCCAATCATTCTCATTTGTTAGCAAGCTTTTAAAATCATTGACTATGATGAATACGCAAAAACGTTCACAGGTTCTGGTTGGTGCATGTATTACACAATTCACGACATCAAGAAGATATAGAGGTTGATCCCACACAAGAAGCAAATCAGCCCACGTCCAGACAATGCCCTGTTGCCTTCATGCAACATATCCTGTTTTGTGCTCATCCGTCGAATAGCGAACTGGACATAGACCAGTTAAGCTCCCTACCTTTCCTATATTTGTTCTTTCTCTCTCTCTCTCAATTCTGTATCATGTAGAATACCAAAATGCACCAAATTATTCAAGATACTTACCACTTGCGTTGAAATATTTCTGATTGATTTTTAAAAAGTAATTTTGATACATGCACAAGAAATGGGAGAACATATATTATCTTTAGAGAAAACTTGAAAGGGGCAAACGACGAAGACGAAACACATAAAACAGCACTGGCGCTTACTATGTTATCTTTTTTAGCGTATTATATTTTTCGAAATGTTTGGAAGACTATAGTACACAGTGGTATCTAGCTGGAAATCTACAGAACATTGCGTTCAATCCTTCCGAGTATTTTTTTTACGCACTGACGTTAGGTTTTCTTAATGCTTTTGTTTTATTTTGTAAGTATCAGCTCTGGAGAACGTGCGCATTCATTAAACAAATATACGTAAAGCTGCATTAATAAACGATTGCTTTGCTTTTTCTACCGCCATGTCTGTTGCCTAAGGCCTCATTAAAAATAAACAAAAATTGGCTTCTTTCGCAGGCAGCCATTCACGTTATCGCTATTGCTACGAAGGGCAAAACTTAAAAAAAAATTCACTGCCAAGCAATATTCTGGTCAAGACGTTCTCTGAGGGGTGAAAATAAGGAGATTATGAACAAGCTGGCAATGATGAGCGATGCCATGGAGAAGGTGTCTACCTCATACGTCGATTAGGCCATCCAGGCGAGAAAAGTGTATGAGTGGGAAGTATTAGGCGTGTCGACAAACTGCACGTGCGCAGGCGAAGAATGAAAAAAAATGGGGGGGGGGGGGGGGGGTAACGACTCAGCGAAGGCATTACTCCGTGCGAACCTTGCGTCAGCGTCTCCTCTCTGATGTCAAGCGAAGCATTTACGGGCAAAGTTGGCCCGCAGGTGGAGGAAATTACGCATGTCAGTGGGCCAAGGCAGGGTGCTTCGCTTAAGCGGAGCATAAATAATCGTAAAGACGGGACATAAGCGCCTGGACGTAGCCTGAATCATATTTCTAAAGCAGGCACAGTCTGCGGCTATTGATTTTAGCCTGATTTGTGTTAACAGAGAAGCTGTTTAGTTTGTCCGTAACTTGTGCTCCTTCGTAAAAAAAACTATCATCTTCGCGAACCGGCACGCGCAATCTTCATTATTTTTACAGTGAGGCTGCTTAAGCTACCGGTAACTTTTGCTTCGTTGTGCAGAACTCCTCAGGTGGGTGTGCGCCACAGGAATCTGGCAATCCTCACTGCAGTGTATAGCAACCACAACTGTCAAACGAAAACAAACCATTGAAAAAGAATAGAAGAAGTGGAAATTTAAGGTCTCCTTTTTCCTAGTTAGACCAAACATTATTGAGAACTAACAGACAATGATACTAAGGAAAGATTGGTATCCTTTTTGTCACTTTCCTTGGCATCATTCTCTGTTAATTCCAACTGAAAAAGAGGCAGAGAAAAGAAGAGGTGAAAACAAAAAAATGGAAATAAAGAGAAAGAACGAAAGTGGAACGCAGAGAAGGAAAGCGATATAAAGAGAAGATAGAAATGTAAAGGAATAAAGCAATAAAGACATGAAAAGATACAAGGACAGAAAAGCATGAACAGTGAGATACAGAAAAAAAAACAGAGAGAGAAAGAGATGCAAATAAGAGGAAGCGATATAGAGAGAGAGAGAAAGAAAGGGAAGAAAGAGAAAGAAATAGAGAGAGAGAGAGAGCGATAGAATGAATTTGAAAGGAACAGATCACAACGAGATACAAAAAAGACAAAGAGAAAGAGAATCAAAATGAAGAAAGAAAGAGACCAATAACGACACACAGGGAAACCCGCCCAGCTGTGCTCTTTCTTCAGGCTTGGCGCCACTGGTGCGAAGTTGCCATTAGTTTTTCTTTTAGACAGCCCAAACACCTCGTTAACGATACTACATACTTGAGCATAACAAGTTTTGTGTAAATAGGATCTGAATATCTTTCTGCAATGCTACAGCTCTTCAATGGATGGGGTCAGCAGCTCACACTCTCAAATGCAGCGTCTGTTATCGCAAGACGCGTCCTATTACGACAGAGTTAAATGCATTTGCGGTTTCTATGAAAGCTGAGGTGCCTGTGTTAAATGAGATAGCTAAGACAAGAACAATGACGCAGACGCGAAAGAGTGTTGTGATGCTACAAAGAAAGCAGTATCGAAGAAATAAGCGAGAAAGAGCCAATGAATTCACGAATTATGACGGGTGCTCCTCAAAGTTGTAGCGACATTGTGGAAGAGTTTAAGAAGCACATGAATTCTTTTTTGATGGCGGCGTTTTTCATTTTACGAAGCTCAGAATTTCTTCGCGCCGTCATACTGCCCTCGCCATGATGTGCGCCACAAGCCAGCACAATTGCTAACACGAGAATGTTCCAGTTCAAGAGCTGTTTACGGGTACTCAAAAAGACTAAATTCGGGCGCAGACGGAGATCTGCACGGCATATGGTACCTCTGAGCTTTGAAACCTTCAGCTCAACCATAGTTGCGCATAAATAAGAAGCAGAAACCAAAAAAAAAAATCACAGCATATCCACGGAGTGAATGATGATGAGTGGGCGAAGCTCTGGATGTTCATCGTTAAACTGTGAATCTTCCGTGAATTTTCGTCCAGTACATCATCAAAGACGTGACATACACTGTGTGTATATATACAAGAAATTTTATTTATTCGTAAATGGTAGCTAGACGTGGCTTCCGGTCCCCACTCATTATAACGGCTTTATGGTCGGTGAAGTGGAGGGATAGGGGTTCTTATATGGCTCCGTAGAGGATTCCTAGAGGGCAGAGAGGGGTGAGCGTAGAGGAGAGAGAGGAGGAGAGGACGCACATCCGCTGTGGGGATGTGGAACGCGGACGCCGCTCAGGAGAGTAGAGGATTCCTAGAGGAGAGAAAGGGGGTGAGCGTAAGAGAGGAGAGATAGGAGACGCGCGCGCCGCTCCCTACAGTAGAGGATTCCTAGAGGAGAGAAAGGGGGTGAGCGTTGTAGAGGAGAGAGAGGGGCTCCCAGACACAGGCTCAGCCACAGTTTCCTGCGTAATGCCAGCACTTGGTAGGATGGCCTCCTGTCGTCTCCCCTTTGCGGCCTGCTGTACCGCCGCTGAGACGGCCGGTCTCCACCTGGCAGTTGACCTCCTGGCGGCAGACCCCCGAATGTGCCCCGTGGCTCTCGTGTGCGACTCAATAGCCGCGTTGCTGGCCATGGCGAAACCAGAACGGGCAGGCTTCGGGACGCAACTGCTCGTCACCTAGCTGCATGCCCTCCTTGCCAGTGGCGTCGATGTTTCTCTGCACTGGGTCCCATCTCATGTGGCAATTGAGGGCAATGAGCAGGCAGACGCACTGGCAAAAGAAGCGCATCACTCCACCGTCTCTGTGTGCCGTGCCGTGGTCGCCTCCGGCTTTTCGAGGCTCACATTGAGACGGCTACTACTACGCTGCCACCCCGACGACCGTGTGGCCAGGATGGAACCACCGACCCCGCTGCCTGACCGGGGTCTCACCAGGAGGGAGAGGTCCTTGCTACTGCGTCTACGCATCGGCTGCTCCCTGGCCTGCGGCCCGGAGTCATCGGCTTGGCAGAGCCTCGTCCCCTGCGTGCACTGCGTGCGGGGCGGACGAAACCATTGAGCACCTGCTGTGTGTATGCCCTGCGCTTCAACCACAACGAGCCACCTTGCTCGCCACGCTCCATTGCAGGGTCTACCCGCGGCTACACAGAAGGACCTCCTCTTCCCTGCACGGCACCACACCCAGGTTTTCAAGGCGGTTCTTCGCTTCCTTGAGGACACTGGACTGGGCAACCGGCTATAATAGCCGCCGGCCGCGTCCTCAGGCATGGACGCCATTCCTCTCTTTTAGATGCGAAACATCTTATGCTCGGGGCTATGTTCGTCCCGCGTCCCGCGTCCCCCGTCCCGCGTCCCCCGTCCCGCGTCCCGCGTCCGGCTACTTTCATGAAGTAGGGAAGCACCCATTATGCGAACCAGAACACTGTAGTAATATGAAGGCCGTCAACCCTACTACAATCATCAGAGTCATATGTGGCCGAGAGCACAGAGAGGCTGCTTAGTAATGGCTAGGCAGGTGGTGTCTGTCGCCCAGGTTGACCCCATTCCTTGAGTCATGGCCGAGAGCACAGAGAGGCTGCTTAGCAATAGCTAGGCATGTGGTGTCTGTAGCCCAGGTTGACCCCATTCCTTAATATTGCTTGCATGTGTTTGGAGGGGGGCTTAGTCCGTCCCTCCTTCCCGCGTCCCACAGCGCATGCGCGTCCCCTCCCCCCTCTCTCTCCTACGCTCACCCCCTTTCTCTCCTCTAGGAATCCTCTACTGGGCGCTTGTGTTTATGTCTGCGCTGGTGTCTACAGCGAAGCCAACTGTTTATGTTACTCTAAACAGCAATTTCTCTTAGGAAAACTGTAGTTCTGTGCGAAACATCTTGACTAGCTCAGCGTTTGCCGCAGATTACCTGCGAGTTAGGCAGTGCCTCTGGACAGCGCGTAACACTCATCTCCAACCTGACTGAAGCAAAGGTACGCGTCTTCTGCCACACCACGTGTTCCCCTCTGCCTCCCCACCAGTTTTTTGCAGCTCACTCGCTCACTCACTCACTCACTCACTCACTCACTATCTCAAATTTCAGTTCTTTCTCACTCGCCTCTGTTCTTTACCTGGCACCGGAAGATCCGTGAAACGTACCATTAACTTCCCTCGCACATATACCGCACCCACTTTATCTTACTTAGAAGTTCGAACATTAAAGATAGGGCTAATTTTAGATGCGAAGCATCTTATGCTCGGGGCTCTGTCCGTCCCTCCCGCGTCCCGCGTCCCCCGTCCCCCCGTCCCGCGTCCCGCGTCCGGCCACTTTCATGAAGTAGGGAAGCACCCATTATGCGAACCAGAACACTGTAGTAATATGAAGGCCGTCAACCCTACTACGATCATCAGAATCATGGCCCAGAGCACAGAGAAGCTGCTTAGTAATGGCTAGGCAGGTGGTGTCTGTCGCCCAGGTTGACCCCATTCCTTGAGTCATGGCCGAGAGCACAGAGAGGCTGCTTAGCAATGGCTAGGCATGTGGTGTCTGTCGCCCAGGTGTACCCCATTCCTTGATCTTGCTTGCATGTGTTTGGAGGGGGGCTTAGTCCGTCCCGCGTCCCCTCCCCTCTCTCTCCTACGCTCACCCCCCTTTCTCTCCTCTAGGAATCCTCTACTCTACGGAACGTCCCACACCCCCCCACAGCGCATGCGCGTCCCCTCCCCTATGCTCACCCCCCTTTCTCTCCTCTAGGAATCATCTACTCTACGGAGCGGCGCCCGCGTCCTCTCCCCCCTCTCTCCTCTAGGAATCCTCTACTCTACGGAGCGGCTCCGGCGTCCCGCAGCGCATGCGCGTCCTTTCCCCCTCTCTCCTCTAGGAATCCTCTACTCAACGGAGCGGCTCCCGCGTCCCACACCCCGACAGCGCATGCACGTTCCCTCTCTCTCCTCTCCTATGGTCCCCCCCCCCCCCGTCCTTTCCTCTAGGAATCCTGTACGGAGCGGCGCGCACGACAGGTGGTGTGACAGCTGTATAATCCGCTGGGGTGTCACGGTAGTTCCGCGGTATTAAAATGACGGAGCGCGCGCGCCTCATTCTCTCTCCTGTGCAGCGCCCGGACCGCTGCCGTGAAATGAGAGTGGCGACGTTCCTCCAGCTCAAGCTAATTATCTCCTCGCTGCTTCGCATCCACACATGGTTTCCTTTAGCGGGAGATGGGGAATTTTTTTTGTTTTTCACCCGGTGTGGTTTTATAATTGATATCTGCCCAAAAAATAACCACCAGGCCTGCGCGGAATGCGCAGCATAGTCACAGCTAAAGCCAGACTAGCGCTCTTTCTAGATCCCTTTTTAAACACTCTTGGAAAAACCACTACAAGTACACTTGCATGGCACCTACTACACCATAAATCATCACAATTTTCGTGAACTGGGCAAGTGTGTGCTATACCATTTGTATTATTCATTTTTCGGAGAAGCTTGGTACCCGCTATATACCTGTAAGGCATTATGTGCACTTTGTTGATGCTGTGGCTCACGACAATGAAGAATTGTGTCTGAGCCTTTAATAATAGGTGGGAAGCATTCAACAACCCACTCATTACGCAATTCGCATTGTGTGACGCCACGTTGTTACTTTACTCTTCTGAAACTATCTAATGCACATGTTATTGCGATTCCCTTAACCAACATGTAGACAGCATAGGATTAGTTTGCTAATGGATTTTCAAGCAGAGGGGTGGCTATGTGGTAGAATACTGGGGTGCCGCGCAGAGGGCTCTGGTTCAAATCCTCCTCGTCACCTTGATGTTTTTATTTCGTTTTTTTTTATTTCGCAAGATAGCGGTTACGGACGCCGGCGGTGGCGGCGGCGGCGGAGAACTATGGCGCTCGAATCGGCTCTTGTTGTTATCTCATATCAGCTTACGCTGTAAAACCAACGTTACTTTCCATACTGCAAATGCTGCAGCTTTATGCCTGTAAAGCGTGCTGTCTGTAAAGCGTGCTGTCTGATGCCTGTGAAGCGTGCTGCGTACGTAGCTGCCATGCAGCTACGTACGCAGAAGAGGCCTACTTTCAAGAAGTGACTTGTTTTTAATTTGCGCAATTTTATGAATGTGGGAGATGATTAGCAAGTCATACAAATTTAAATATTAACCGGCAGAGGACGGATCGCGTTAATACTAGGAACAGGCTACTTGAGGCCGTTGGGTGAAGTGAAATGAAGTCGAATTGGTCCTCAAGCGAAAGGCCAGTCTAACAGTCTCGGCGTCAACAGCTCGCGATCAGCGCTCGCGTTTCACACTAAGAGAGCGACCCACGGGTGAATGCCTTGTTCCTTCCTCATTCGCTTGTCGTGGAAAGTGTGGAAATCACATCTGATAAACATGTGAAAAAGCGGGTTTTGCCAGAAAGGCGCAGCATTAATAGAGCTGTGTATCAGGAAACTGCAGACGGAAAGGATCGGATATTTAGTAGCTGATATGTTGTAGTCAAGATTGCTTTCATAATAAAATTAACAAGCATGCTACCAAGTGGACACAGACCAACAAAAACATATCAGACTTGATAATAGCGCATACCCTCTGTCACAATGATAATGTGATTAACATAACAAACAGAAGTTAGGAATCCATGGATGTTATTTCTTGCCTCAAGCTGCGTCTGGGAAGTGTTGGAATAACACAAAATGCACACTGGACGCCATAGAGGGTAGCTCACACTAAGGGAACAGCCATCACGGCTTGCTCATATACTCAAGCTCCGAAACGCACACATTCATATAACAAGTAGGCGTACCTTACTCTACTGTTGTAGAGTAAGGTACAGCCAACAGTTTACGCAGCAACAGTTTACGCATAACTTGACTTTCAACACTAAGCGCACGAAAAGACAGCACACGCTAAGGGAACATGCATCTCTGCTCGCTCAACTTTTCTACCGCACTGGCCGTAAATTACCAGCAAGATCGCCCGTGCGGGCTGTCTGTGCTCCCATCCAAGTGTGGCATCCGCACTTCATGGAGTCACCATGCCGAGCTATTATGCCAGAAAACATTATTCATCATCTGGATTGCTCGCGAATCCTCTTAAGTGCGGAGCACTTTAGGGGGCCAGGCTGTCGTATGCTGCCGTGTGCTGTCGTCGTCCCTTGGCGTAACGCAGACAAAGCCACATATACACTCTAAAAAAAAGGGGGAGTCAAAAGCGGATCAAAAGACCCTGATTCCCTTCGGGTCGTCACTTGATCCCTTTTGGAAGGTAGAGGCAGAGAAAGAGAGTTAGCATTTTTAAAGGAGTCAGAACACTCTCGCGAAGCGCCTTTCGATTGGCTCCCGGGATGAAGGCGCGGCCATACATATCGCGCGTTTGCCGATCGGCGTCGTTGTGGCGGACCCGCGAGCCCCGACGCCAAACTGTCGCCGCCGGCGCGGCGCCTCCGCCACCTCCGCTGCCTCCGCTGCCTGCTCTCTCCCTCTCCTCAGTCTCTTGGAATGCGCTGCGTTGGTAGTGCTGGTCGCTTGTCCGCTGGTCGCGTGTCTTGTAGTTTGCAGTTCGAGCGTTCGAAGCGAACGTGCGTATCTTCGGTGGCTGCACGCCAGGCTCCGTGCTCGAAGTGACGCTTGGAGTGAGGAATATTTTTGGAGCAGTGGACACGGACATGGTGCACCTGTTAACGGTGAGTGTACTGCTTTGGTATGTACGAATTACACAGCTTTAGCTGGGCGTCTGCAGCAGCTATGCGGAAGTAGGCTGGCAGCCATTTCCAACGGTCGCCTGCGTCCGCGGGGCTGTTGCAGATGCCCAATAAAAACTGTTACTTAACGAGCTGAGACCGCTATGCGCGTTATTGTGCAAGTGACTGCAATCCCGTATCAAGGGCCATTATTTTCTGATCGCACATTTGTCTGCACTGATGAAGATGTTCGATATCATTTTGAGGTGCGCTTTAGTCTACGTCATAATAACTTTTCCATCGATACTCGATTGTGCAGCGGCTTCCGCGCGTGTAAACATGAAAAAAAAAGAAAAAAGAATCCTCTGTGTATAGGACACATAGACCCACTGTATATAATGGCTTTTGTTGTTGGCGTAAAGACGGTAGTTTTGAGCTGCAGATATAGTGTGATGCTTTCAGCACGTACGTGGTAGTCGCTTAAATGTTTAGGACTCGCCTCGCCGATAACGGGAAAAGCTCTAGACTTTCAACGGCGCGCGTTGTTGCGGCCGCCGCCGTGCGCACTTTTCCCTCGTTTCTGTTTGCTCTTTTCGTGCTTTGCCTGCATCTGCGATGACGTTCGGAGTTATAAAAAAATGGAGTGGGTATACGTTACTGTGTGAGCTATGTGCGTTAATTCTAGCATACGCCATGTCTGAGCTACTTTATGAAAGTTGTTTTACACGATAACGGCAAAGACACGGTTCCTAACCATGCCTCTTTGCATTTGTTGTTTTGGTGTGAGCCTTCATTATGTCTGTGTAAATCACTTATTGTGTAGGTATTGCAAACTCTTACTATGATTCCGTTTTCTCATTACGGTATCACGTTCTTTTTTTCAGGTACCATTTTTCATGGCTGCTCACGCTGAACAGGAGCGACAACATAGCAAGTCACAAGTCTGATTCCTCCAGCCTTCACGACTTTTGGATTTTTAATCATAAGGAATAAATGTGGAAACATGATACCAATATCTGCTGTTTATTTTGCGCGACATGACACTATGCACATCACAGTCACACATTTCGGTTGGTTATACTCATACAACCATGTAAACGAAGAATACCTCAACTGCGTCACCTTTGCAGGAAATGGTGTGTTGTTTTGAGTTTTATTAAAATAATGCTAAAATTGAACTATCCTTTTTTTTTAAGTCGCTGGGCACAACGGCAATTATTAATGGAGTTGTTAAAATGAATACTTCACTATTTCCAGCAGTAGTCGCGCAAAAGTAGAGCATGGGTCAATTTAGTAGCTTAAAATAGCCGTAGAGTCGCTTGACGCTTCGGTGGGTGTCAATTGACCCGCGTAGGAGCGTCACTGGCAAGAGTCGTCTGACTCCCTCAGAAGTGGTAGTGTGATCCTTCGCATAAGAGTCCTCCCACTCTTCTTAAGAGGGTCCGGGGACTCTCCTGAGCGCGCCCACTCTGACCCACCAAGAGAGTCACCGTGACTCTCCAAAGAGAGTCGTATACGTGGCAAGTCGGAACTCTCCGAAAAGAGTCAGGTATACTCTTTTTTTTTTCTTAGAGTGTAGCATAGACTACTGTGGCATATAGAGCTCGTGCTCGAGCCAAAGAGACGTCTTCTTCCTCTTGTTCTTCGAGCGCCTTGATGATGATTTAACACAGGCAGAACTACTATAGCATAGTTAACTTTGGCATATTCAGCGCGCGCTCGCGCCAATGAGAAGTTTTGTTCCTCGTGTTCTTCGGGGGCCTTGATACCGTGTAATGTGCGGACATTACTGCTATGGCTAGGAAAACACAACACAAACCATGTATAAAAATTGAAAGAGAAAGCTAGCGAGATAAAGAAAAAAAATAAAAAAGAAAAGTAGAAACAAATAGAAATGAAGAGAAATCAAATAAAAAAACACAGAAAAAATCTGGAAAAGAGGAGAGTAATGAAAAAGAGGAGGAAAGAAAGAGAAAACCGAAGAGAAACGTAGAAGGCTGCCCAGATCCGCACTTCCTTCAGGCTTGGCACCACTAGAGTGAAGCTGCCTTAATTTTTTTCATAATGTTGCCCTGGCAACGCTCCTACTGAAACGCCAATTCGACCGTACATTCGAAAATTGAAACTGATTGGTTTATCAAGCAGAGAAGACTAGAAGAAAACACTGGTGTCTGATCCCGTTCTCGTACGATTCACTAAGTTTCACAGTTTTCTTTTTAACCGTATACCTCTAAAGCACCGCTTGAACCGTTTGCCCTACTGTTGTAGGTTGCGTCGTCTACGTATTATGTAAAGGTACGCATCAGGCAGCTTGCGTTTTTCAGTGGCTACCATTGCGAACTCAGCTCTGCAGACTCATGGGAACAAACAACGATACCAATAAGTCATTATCACGTTAGCTTAAAGCATTAGGTATAGGAAGCAATGGGTAGGTCACCCAACGTAAACCATTCGCAAAAGCGTCACTTGTTGCTGCTTAAATTGACGTTCATGGAATTGTTAACGCATATAAGTGTCGTCGTTTTGCTTTTCTGACTGCAAAGCTTTGTAAAGGCAACTTAGACAAGCAGACCATTGTATCACAATAGCTCAAAATGATTCTCCAAATTTATATTAGACCCTTATTATGAACACAGTCAATTCTTGTAGCAAAGGTAATGCCCCCTACAATGAATTTACAGCGCGCATTGGCTCACTCTTAAAAGACGAGTAAACTACCTAAAAGGGAACAAACGTTGTTTAAAACCGTCATTGTTAGAAATAGTCATAAGTATTCATGCAAAAATGACAAAAACTTCTTAGTGACGATTTTAGAGAGAAGCGAACTCGGGCTTGCCCCGTGGAACGCTTACTGTTTGCGCCGAGCATCTCATTGAAACTGTGTATGCGTGCAAGTGTGAAAAAAAATATTTTAATAAAAGTACCGCTCAAATAGGGGATAATTTTGGGTTGATGCAAGTACTTGGAACGCACTTCATGCACCACTATTTATTTGCTTTCAGTTCCACTACTTTCCCCCTTGTTCCAGAAGTAGGCCGAGCGACTCTTCACGTAAAAGCATATACTATTGGATTGCTTTCTGGAAGACAGGTTGCTTGACCCGTTTTTAGGAAGTTTCTTGCACAAGCGAAAAAAAAAACCTAAAAATTAAGCGGGTAATTCTGCGTGCGCGCTACTCTCGATATCTTCAACGCAGAAATATAAACGACTCGAAGTTCTGAGTACGCATTGCTTGTACACACTTCTTTCTGTTTGTGGAACAGTTTTATTTTAGGCCTCCAGCACTGTTTCTGTATTTCGCTGCAAGGTAAACACTTAGGCCTGCCTCGATAAGTGCATCTGAGAACAGCATTTTTTCACGCACCCTGGTGAAAAGTCTTAGGGCTTCTTGAAGGTCTCTTTTCATATTAAATTTACTTTGCTTTAATTTTCCTACATCTTGTGTTTGTCCCTAACATTTCCATATTTTGTAGTTTTGTACAAGCGAACACGCGTATATCATCTAACAAATATCAACAGCGAATATAGCCAGATAATCTTTATGAATTTTCAAGTTCGTGTGCGTGATCCAGCACCATACGCCGCACCGCGCGATATTGACATCACGGAAGGTGACCTGAAGGTGACCCCCCGACATCCGCGACGTCGCCACTGGGGCCAACCTGTGAACTGGCGCAGATAAGGGAGAACGTCATAGACACCATTGCCCTTTGCCGCTCTTGCACCACCAGGCTTCTACTCGCGAGTACGTGTTCGCGGCTAACGTGTGAAAAGTGTGCAAACATCAAGGAAGCAGTTACCAAGAAAGACAATGACGACATCGACATCGCGCAGCACATGCGGAAGTGAAAGAAAGAGCCGCCGATGCACGCAGCGCAAAAGTGCGTCACAGGGCTGCCTCGTTTCACATTAGAGATCGCATTAGTTCTACCCGGCAGCGTGCACATTTCTGAGCTCTGCAGAGCGAAACTTTGGTAATACACAAAATGTAGAAAAAAGTTATTGGTAATACACAAAATGTAATAATTATCTGTCGCGTGCTGCAGCAATCGATGTCCCGTATTACGGCCAATATGCCCTGAGCATTGTAGTGTAAAGAAAAAAGAAAAAAAACGCCAGACCATAATTTTCGCCAGAACTACTTCAATACTTTGGCCATACATTGTTCGCAGTTTATGGCAAAATTTTCTATAGAGACAAAAGAGGAAACAAAGCCAAGAAAATTTTAAGCATGCAAACATAAACTTCTCCACATACAGTTATCAGTGGCGTTCCGGCTTTTTATCCATCTTTTATCTGTGTGTGACATGCCTTTGTTGCCGCATCGAAATTGTTTTGCGATTGAACGCTGTGAAGGACAAAGTAGACCGGACCGCCAATCTTGGACAGACTTTACTAATGAGTGACACCAGATTTTGAAGTTTATAAATTAACAAAAAAGGTGTTGTGTTCCTAAAGCGTTGATCGTAATTATTGACCGAACTGCCCTAAGCGAAGGCAAGCGAAAAAAAAATATACTTAGCTCCTTTCATATGCACGATAAATTATGTGGCAGAGGGGCTTGAGCAGCAAAAAAAAATAAAAAATAAAAATAGGACGAATCTGTGAATGCTTTGTTTCAAAATTGCTTTACACTTAGTTAAATTTTCTCTGTATCTTTTTGTGTTTCTTCATTTAGGTCACAAAGAAAGCGTCAGGTTTACTCCCGTAAAGTTCTTTGTCTGAACGTGGCAGATTCTTCGACATGCGTCTTTTGTCGTCACTCTAACGCCTTTTGTTCGGGTGCCTTGACAAATTCCTGCCGTATTTTTTCACGTCGTCTTATGTGTGAAAGTCCCGCAGAAAAAATAAAAAAAGAGTCCAAGCCATAGTTCAATATTCAATAATAACAGCAGACGGCATTGTGATCTTCTATCCTGCCTCTAGGTAATATATCTTCGGGACAAAGAAATGAAGTTTTTATGCTCGCTCTTTTTTGCTCTTTTTTTGTATGAAATTGAAAGAGGCAGCTGAATGAAAGGATGTTATTGTAAGAGAAAAAAAAGATTATGTTCTTTTCTTTATTCATGTTACCAAACTCGAGGTTGTGCGGCGCAATATAACAAAAAAAAAATTATGAAAGGAAGACGACAACTATTTATTCAAGTACCTAATACTCATATATTTTACAAGACGTAGCTAACTTTTCAACCCTAATGCTACGCAATAATCCGGCAAGTTGAGTGCCCTGAAGCTAGCATCTAAGATCGATATTCTGGCGGTAACTGCCAGATCGATCTGGATAGTTTCGTATAACCTATTGATTCACTAATCAGCGTCATGGCAAAAGTAATTTAAAAGCCCCTAGTGGGATTGCTTGTGTTATTTGTGCAGGATTAGTGAACTTTCGATGCCGTCACTCACCAGTAACACCTGGTTGTAACATAGAAGTGAACCATAGAAGTGAACCGTAGAAGGCACGAGTGGTATCTGGAAAAATAGAGAGCGTGATGCGTTATTTTGCATCCTAAATATTGAAAGCATATTACGTGCATTGTTATATCAAGTGGAATACGCATAATTAAGCCGATAGTGCTTGAATATCACAAGTTCCCAAAACCGTTTTGTGTTGGCTGTCTCTGTTGAAATCAATAATGTAAGCAGCTGATTTTACCCCGTAGCTTCATTACCTAAATTGTTCCATTCGCACGATGATCTCGTTATATAATCAGTAATGTACCAATATATTATTCCTATGTAAACGTGTTGCATTTCCGGTGCTGTCGGCGTTTTGACTTTCTGAAGTGTTTAGGGGCGCCAAATATGAAGCGCGGGCGTTAGGAATATAACGCTCGCCGAAAATGGGATTAAGCGTTCCGCGAAATCACGTGCTCATTTTTCCCGGCTGGTAAAGAAAGCCCGGGAAATTCGAAAAGTGACACGTGACTAGACTGCTTCGCATATTATAAAGCAGCGCCCTGAAACAGGCTCACTGTGAGATAGCCGGAATGTAGGAAAAAATAGAGAAAAAAATATGGACCGCCTTATTTGCCTCTCCCCGACCGAAGAAATTCGGCGTTTTGGTCTTACAGAGTCAGGCCGCAATCAGAACTACCCACCAGCCACGTTCATAAAGGGAACAGTCTGCTGTGATATGTGGAGAGTGATACGGGTGTACAATCGAGCAGAAGGAATCCGTGCAAAAAACTGAAGGATACTTTGTAAATTCCAAAGCGTGTTACGCGAAAGCCTGTGGCCATTCGATTTACTATACCATGTCCTTTTTTTTCGTGCATGACCCTCGCAGCGGAGCCCTGACGAAGGAGCATTGTCACAGGTGCCGCTGTACCATCACGTGATTGCTGGGAAAGTGTCATGGGGAGAGGCCACAGCTGGCACCGTTCCAGCGGACGGACGGTCGGACGCCGCATGTATGAGCCATTAAAGGCTTTCGCCTTAAGATTTCGACGCATGTTGGCGTCCGACCTGTACCCTTGCCCATGTGCGAAAGGCTGTCTCTGACAACGAACAACAGGCAAATCGGTTGCTTGCAGTAAGCTAACTTTAGGGCGCTGCTTTCTTTTGCTGATAGGTGTGTGGTCGCGTGTTATTTTTTCATATTTCGCGGGATTTCTGTACCAGCTGGAAAAAATGAGTTGGCAATTAGCACGTTCTTGAGCAAAAGTACAAAGACATAAGCGAGAAACAAAGAGACGAGACGAGCGCTAACACTTCGTTTCCTTTGTTCCACGTTTGTGTCTTCGTATTTTGCGCTGCCTGCTTAAGAATGAATCCTTACAATGTCACTCAAATTTACGTTCTCGCAAGCTTGATTATTAATACGTTGTTGATAATGGCGCACTTACATGTAAATTGAACACACCTGCATATGCGTCATTGATATTTTTCATAATTA
This sequence comes from Rhipicephalus appendiculatus, assembly GCA_030522465.1. Taxonomy (NCBI): domain Eukaryota; kingdom Metazoa; phylum Arthropoda; class Arachnida; order Ixodida; family Ixodidae; genus Rhipicephalus; species Rhipicephalus appendiculatus. Next base: position 6,933 of record JALIZH010026041.1, on the reverse strand, counting down.
CGTGAGTAGTTGTGAAGTTACCGATACAATTATGAGTAACTAAATATAATATCAGTAAAAAAGGCGCAAAAATGGGTCATTTTTAGCTCTTCAGTGCCGCTCTACAGTCTTTGCAAAGTAATAGAAAAAGTTCTCTAAACCTTTCCCTTTATATGAAACCCTAAAAGAACACGTAAAAGCAATAGCTTCACGCGATCGCATTCAATGGATACCATATCACCGCAACATTCCAGGGAACACTGCAGCTGACGCCGAGACAAATCGGGCACACAACCACGAAGAGACAATTATTCTTCGAATTTCACGCAATGAAATTCGTCTACTCCTGAAACAAATAACCTGTAGACTCACCAAAGACAAATGGTTCGATGAAAAGTCTAAAATTTCGGACTGATATCTTATAGACCCATGCATAAAACTATGCATTCCATGGGATTTGAGAGAAAATAGGAGATTTGAAACTTAGTCCACCGCCTACGGCTTGGCACAGCATTTACGCGACACTTCCTACACAGAATGAAACGTGCGTCCAGTACAGAGTGTTCCTGCGGCCACCCTGAAGAAGATGTACATCATTTACTTATCGAGTGCAAAAAAAAAAAAATGATTCACAGCGTGAATTATTAGGAGCAAGTCTGCTACTTTTAGACAGACGCCCTTTCGCAGTGAAGAAACTACTGGGTCCATGGCCAACGTCAGGTCTTCAGAAAAGAGCGCTTGTCGCCTTTCAGAAGTTTCTTGAAGAATCAAATATTTCATGTATATATTGACCTATTGTACACGATGTCGCCTTGCCCTTCATGCTAACAGAAATGTGTAATGTTCTGATAGTACGTTTGATTTTCTGTGTAATCATTTGTCTAAGTGTGTTTTCTTGTGTATATCAAGTAATACAGAAGTCAGTTCACGTCTACATGTGAACTGACTTCTCCTCTTTGAACTTGTGATTAAACACTTGGGTGCATATAAACCTATTAGACGTATCTGAAATATCATTTGATGTTCGGCTGTGCTGTATCTTTACATCATGCGTTCTACTGTATTGCATTTTGTGCCCTTATTATTTTTCTTACTACATATTTTGTCTCATAAGCGAGAAGGAGTAGCCGGTGCCACCATAATGGCACTAACCTCTATTTCATCATTTCAATTAAAGAAAGCCCCATTAACAAAAAAAAGAAGCTAGTGGCGGATACTCCAATCTTCTGGGGAAAATGTGCAGCAGGTTTGCTTCTCTGAACGCTATTCCTGATTTTTTAATCATTCTGCGTAACATTCGGAGCACCCGTACATATGTACGCGTGTGTTTGTGTGTGTGTGTGTGTGTGTGTGTGCGTGTGCGTGCGTGTGTGTGTGCGTGTGTGTGTGCGTGCGTGCGTGCGTGTGTGCGTGTGTGTGTGTGTGTGTGTTTGTGTGAGTGTGTGTGTGTGTGTGCGCGCGCGCGCCCGTGCGTGCGTGTGTGCGTGCGTGTCCGCATGTCACACAACCGCATGATCCTTGAGCTGTCACCACTTGTACATAGGCTTGTGAGCAGCGGATAAAATGTTATGCTGAATCGAACGTGTGCAATACGTTACATTACACTAGCACGTTGATACTACTGAAAAATTTTGTATACATTTGCGCAAGAACTTTGTAATGGAGGAGAAAATAAATGATCGCAGAGAACGGGTTGGTTGTTGTCAGCGGCTCCTGCTTCCTTATGTTCTTCGAGTAGTGGAAATCGAAGTAGAAGAAAACGAAATCTCGGAAACGGCCGTCACAGATTGCTCTGGCTGGAATAGAAAAGAGTCTCTCAGAAGTAGGAGGGTAATTACAGGATCGTTAGGGGCATTGCGATCTTTGAGAGTCTCTTGCCGTCTGTCGAATACGATAAGCTGTCTGGCCCTGTTGTGCCAAAGATAGCTATTTCGCCCACTTCGTGCACGTCGTTAAAGAAAGTCCTCGGGTGCTTTTTAAGGAAACGTCTATGCCCACGCACTTAGGCCATTTAACAAGCGTCGTTTCTCAGCTGCCACTTGCACCAGGGATTTAAACGCTCTTTCCATGTTTGTGCCGACTGAGTTCTCAAGAATTGTTCGACGACTGTTTTGATCCTTGCATTCGACTCGGCATCAACATGCAAATGAGTGTCATAAAAGTTGGAGAAAATCTTGGTGACAAGTACTTTAACTGAAAGCGCAGACATAGAGGATCCAATCACAGATGACATTCTCCCAGATGCCCTCTTTTCCCGCAGTTGAGCCCTGGCTCCAAAACTGTCCACCAAGATCTCAAGTGAGCCCATTTTATTCACTACTCTGCCTCCTATATCAGCGAACTTTCTTTTTGACGAAAACTTCCCCGAAATGTTTCATTACGTCACCACTACGCACTTCTCTTCTTCATCTAAACCCTTGCTTTCTCCCTCAGTTAATCTATCTGCCAAACATGCAAATAGAGATCGTACCATTGAGCATTTAAATCTCGCCCCGTCTACTTGGTCATTTAACAGCGTAGTAACGCTGCCTGGGATGTTTGAAAGCAGCCATACATTTGCGTTCCGTAAATGCAACTGTCAGTAGTACAGCAATACAGCCCAAGAGTCCGTTACTAGGAATGTCAGCTCGGCAATAATGGAACATCAGAGGTACGTATGCTATTATTCGCTAAAACTCTTCCATAACAGACAAGTAATTTATTTTCAAAATCTTTTTAGCTTGCTTAGGCTGAGATGTGGCCCCGAGGAAGAATGAACGCTCTTGGTTCCTTCTATTCGTGGTGTGCGTGATGCATGCAGAAAATTGGTAACTGCCACACAGTTTAGCATTCCAGCATATGACTATATGTTAATATTCGGAGTGACCTAATTAGTAAGCTCTCTAGCGTTTAATCTCTCTTTTTGCGCTACAACATGTGTCTTGCACATCAACGTTAAAATGTTTCTACGCCATTATTGAGGCTCCTTTTCGGTACCACGATATTAAAAAAAAAAGCTCACAGGGCCCCTTGTGCATTTGGCTGAAACGACTCGAAGGTGTAAGCCACCTTCTATCCACTGTCCCCCTTTGAAAGCTTTTTGCATCTAACATTGTTTCGCAAGGCCGCCGTAATCGGCCACCCTTCGACCAAGCAACAATGTCCCAATGTGACGTCATACTAACGTCATGATGACTTCATGGTGACGTCAGCACGTGACGATGTTTTTTCCGTCACTAGTGTTGGCACCAGCGGTAAATTTTCGCGTTTGATGAAACATCTAAGATTTCCCTTTGATATCATTGAAGTTCACTTTACACATTGAGGAAACTCGGTTACCTTTTATCGAAGCAACTAGGGGCAACACACCAAGGCCATTCACGTGGATTACGAGGTTTAAACCCATATGCAGCCAACAGAAAAAAATTTTAGCGTCGCCCTTACAAGTGAAAGAATGACGCAATGTCACATTTTGGAGAAAAGAGGAAGAAGAAAAGACGTGAAGAATATAGTCGTTACAACTTCGCAGAAGATGTTAGAGATTCAAGCAGCTGCGAAACCATGGCCGTTTGCAACGTTAACTAAACTATATATATTTTGAGCTTAATACTCGCGCTAAACAAGGGAGACGCTCAAGCATGATTATGGAGTATTCTGAAAGCAATTAGGAGCCGCAGTCACGTGACGAGGAGTTCCAGAAAACCTCAATGCATTTCAAATGTAGATCATTCTAGCTTGTACAGAAGTTGTTAGAAAGCAGTAAAATTTTTAATGTAGTACAGTTTTCTCGACCTCTTTTTCACATTTATTCTTTATGTGTTCTTTTTTTCATTTATATATTATTATTCAATAAAATCAACTTTCTCTCTTTACTCGCTAGCACACTAGCGTTGCTCAAATGGACCGACTTTATTTCTGATTTCTGGCTTTGCAGCTCAACTTCACAATAACAGTGTTTGAGAATGTACCTGTTGGGGTAATATTACAATTGAAAAAAAAAGAAATACCTTATGACACTGCGAAAAACTGGTAAATACAGAATAACTTTTCATTATAGTTTTGCATTAAACGTCTTTTACGTATTCCCAATACAAAATTGTAGAGATACCACAGACTTGTTCCATACTTTTGCAGTTTATATCAGCGTTGTAGTCTGCCATAGTCAAAAACAATAACAGAGTTCATAACAAATAATTGCCATGAAAAATAGCACATACTCCCGAAATGGATTGATAAAAAAGTCACAGTTTCGCCAAAAGGGCGAAGCAATGAATGCGATAGCAACAAATTGGAATGTTACACGAAGAACGACAAGCCGCTCGTTACTTGCAGCGCTCCGCTGAAGCTCAAAGAAGGACGCTCGAAAACAACGCACAGGTATACAAAGGACAAGCGTGAACTAAAAAAAATCACACCATCTCCCGCTAAAGGGAACCATGTGTAGATGTGAAGCAGCGGGCGCTAACGCTTACACT